>JPKA01001450.1:0-61399 GCA_000750875.1 Pseudogymnoascus sp. VKM F-4517 (FW-2822)
TGAGCGACCTAGGTAATTTTCGAGTTTAAGGATGCGAGGCTGTCGTTGAAGTGTGGACCCTTCCGTCTCCTCTCAAGTTCCAACTCTCTTTGAACTTGACCATATCCGTCTTGGATGGGGGGTTCACTGACACTCGACATATTTGCCATGATGTTTATTTGTTTCCCAATAGATGTTGTATATCAATGATAAATTATTATTACATATTGTTCCCTGACCAAAATAGTTGTACATATCCTGCCATATAGCCAACCCCCTTTTTACGCCAAACTCTGATCCCACGGCACCCATGTCTGTTCCTGGTAATTCGGCATACATTTGACCAACTTCGGCGGATCCTTCACCCACTGGATCTTGAACCCCGTATCTTTCGGATCATCCCCATCCCTAGCCACCCACTGCGACGTATGCCCTTTCAGAGCCTTAATATCCTTCCCCCGTTCATTCGAGTACTCTAGGTTGATGCTCGGCACCACTGCAATCTTACCATACCCCGCCTTCCACATTTCCTTGCAGAAGATCTCTGGTTCCCCCTGGAAACATTCCGCCTTCTTGGGGCCTCGGAACCCCATCGCAAGCTCCAGGAGAGGCTTTGCTGTGAACGCTGTCGCCCCGTTCCAGCACGAAAACACTTGGAAGGACTTGTGCTCGGAGAACCGCTGCCGTGCCTCCGTATTGTTCCAAAACAGGTTCCATGCCGAGTCCCAGTTCCCGTCTGGGGGGATGTTGAAGAACGTGTCCCCGGCCATGTCGCGCGCGATCCACACATCGTAGAAAGTTGGGTGCTCGCCGACATAGGTCCAATCCATGGCACACACCATATCGGCGGACTGGTGGAAGCGCTGGTGGATGAGCTCCAGGATATCATCCTTGCAGATCGCGACATCGTTGAGGAAGATGACAGTAGTGGAAGCATCGTACTTCTCGGGCTGGGTCATCAGGGGCTGCACGGCCAAGTTGCGCAGCTCGGCGAGGATCTCGATGCGGGCTCCCGCGGTGGGGTTCAGGTCCGAGGAATTGAAGTAGTATGAGGCACCCATGCCCTCGATTTCTGAGCGCAGCAGCTTCAAGATTTCAAAGGTCCCGTCGGTGGAACGACCCTCGACTATCGATAGGGCACAGTTCTCGGGCCCGAGGAAGCGCATAGCTTCTACGGTTGAGCTGATTAACCTCGGAAGGAGGCTGACGCACTGATGTAGGTCGATTGCAAAAAAGTATTTTGGTCTCACTGCGCGAAAGAACGGCTTCTCCGTCTTGGCTTTGAGGTAGTCGTATCTTGTGCCCTCTAGAGCTGGGCATTCCATCCGAGGAATGGAACTGTCTTCAGGCGTCATGATAGACTTGATGTAGGCCGGAGCCATTTCGAGTAGAGTGGCATTGCCTTCTCGCAGGATCGGGACCAGGACGCTATCAGGCTGTCCATTGCCACCTTGGGGAGCTGTTCGGGAGACGTCAGTACTCAATCCCGTTGCTTCCGCTAATCAACGATCCCACCTGTAGAGTTTGAGGCTGGACTGTTCGGCGACGGCGACAGCCTTTGCCCCCATGACTTGACAAACGCCGGCGAATATGACGAGCCAGAAAGGTAAGTGGCGCTGATTATAATTGACACTGCGGCAAAGGACAAGCAAATGGCTGAGACCAGGACCCTGAATTTCCGGGACATGGTCCGTTGAGATGTGGTTGTTGTAGTAACTGGGGATTCATATCGATTTGGTGTTCATGGCAGCTATTGCGCGCTTATTTAATACACTTGAAAGGATGCAGTTGACAGCTTGGTGGCGTCGCTGTCCTGGCGGGTGGATAAATGGCGTGGTTACCTACGGTGGCTACCTGCCAAGTCTAGACTGTCGGTCTGTGAAGGCGAGGCTGCTCCCGTGGTGGTTAATCTTAGTGGCGGCTGGCGTGTGGGCTAAAGGGATAAGTCTGCCAAGAAACCGCGTGGACTAATCACCGTCCGAGTATAAACGCTCTCACTTGACGCGAGCCGCCTATGGCTTCGTTTTGTAACATAGAGAGACCACAGGGACGACCTCATTACTGGTCTACGTGGCCGTAGTATGGAGACTCTAAAGTAACTACTGGTACTCGATCCACTATGTTTCTCTCAAAATAACAACATCCAACAGGAGCTATGGAGTACAGCGTTACAGAAAATGTTGGTTGGGAAATGATACCGCTCACCGGCAAGTATACATATGTAAGTGCGTCCGCTTCTTACTTTGAGACCCATATGTCAAGTTTCATTGTTTGTCTATCGCATTACCATTCTTTTCTTTCGTTGTTCGTCATTGAAGCATTGATGATCTTTTTCCATTCATTATGAGGAGCCTGCTTATTTCCCTCGTTTTTCTTGCTCTTCAATATCATACCTTGGTCGAAGCATCGACAACGGCCCGGCCAGGCCAGAAGCTCATGCAGGCATCGAGCTCGAACTCGACTGTTGGAGTATTTGCACCTTTCCTGGGTCTTTTTAAGAAGCGGCAGGAGCAGGTTCGTGCATCGACATGCGGATACGGCGAGGGAAGGGTAGACCATCCTCGTACCGCCGACATTGGCTTCGACTGCCGCGTCGACATCCAGAAACAATTATGGGGCTTCTGTCCCACCACCGTCATAGCAGCGAGTGACTGTGGGCTCGCAGGTGCATGTGTTGATAACCATGCCTGCTCTACCGGGTGTGGCATTTCTGGTGTAGCCACTGTCACGACCTTTCATTGGTATGTGCGGATGCTCCGTTGGGACTGCTAGAAGCTGTCTGACTCGATATTAGCACAGAATCAGGTAACGATTTTTGCTCGACTGCGCTTCTGACCGCCGGTCCGGATCAGACGTATGCGTACATTGCCTGCGCAAACACTCCTAAAACAGACCACCTGTTGGCGTCGCCTACATCGTTTACGAAAACGCCAATACCATCGAAGACTCCTACTCCCGCCGAGAAATCCACTACTGTCCCCCCAACGACCTCCAGCAAGCCCTCTTCTTCGAGCCCGTCTTCCACTTCGCCTTCCGACTTGTCTTCCGACTCGTCTTCGTCATCGTCCTCGGGCCAGATTACTTCGCCTCCACTGACTGGCGTAGCGATATCTGCACCAACAAAGCTGGTGTCAAGCGAGTCGACTTCTGCAGCGCCGTCCACAGAATCGTCTGAAGCCGCCACCCCTCCGTCCACGCCCAACAATATCGGTGCGATAGTCGGTGGGGCAATTGGCGGCGCCGCCTTAATCTGCTTGGTTATATTCGGCGTCATGTTCCTGCGGAAACGCCAGCGTGACCGTGAGCCTAAGCAGCCCTCGCCCTTTGTGCCTAAGCCCGAGATCTCCGGGCCTTTCCACTTCCCCGATATGCAGAACTCCGGCAGTCGAGACGCTAGTATGGGAAGCAGCGATAAGTTTGACCCGTACTCGAAGTACGAGGTCTATGCGAACCCGTATCATCGTATGCAGCCTCCTCCTCCGAGGCGGTATACTCCTGTCGAGTTGTCGGCATATAGGATGACACATAGTCCATATGAACTTGGTTCTTGATGAATGGGGAGTTATGGTATGGCATGCTAAGCATTGTCTTTACGAAATCCACGAGTTCTTTTCAGTTTAGATAATATATATGTAAATTACACTATCCATCATTATTCAATAATACCCTTTGAGTGAGAACGCACCAACGAGAGCAGGGAGAAGAAGTTCTGAAAAAAGTGATTTGCTGCAATATACATTCAACAAACAGCACAACCAGCCGGCAATCGCTGCGTCTATAAAACCAGTGTTTTGTGGCAGTGCTGATTGAAGCCAGATGATGGCCTGCCTAGGCGCTTGATACCAATTAAATATGTGGACTATAAATACAGTCTGCTTTGTGTTCTCATCACGTTCTCGACTCTTCATATACTTCAACTACATCCACATCCACAACAGTTCAGTAATGCCTTGGAGTGAGAGTGCATCGGTGACAACACGCAGGAGACGTAGATTCCGCAATGAATGATTTGCTTCAGTATACATTCAACAAACAGCACAACCAGCCGGCAATCGCTGCGTCTATAAAACCAGTGTGCCATTCCAACGCCGGTCCAATGCTAAGTCGTACACGCCCAAAAGGGCCCGTTTTCAAACCCCATAATCGTCTGATACACCCCAATACGCAGTCCGCGCCTTTCCGCCCCATAATCCACGCCCAGTCTACAGTCCACGCCTTTCCGCCCCCATAATCCACGCCCAGTCTCCCCCGCCCCATACCACTACCTCACCACCCCTTCTGGATTCATTCAATCCACTATCCTTTATACCGGCAGTGCGAACTTCTTCCCCTTCATGACCTTCGTATAGTAGATCCAGAAGGCAGTCCGCGCCTTTCCGCCCCATAATCCACGCCCAGTCTCCCCCGTCCCATACCACTACCTCACCACCCCTTCTGGATCCATTCAATCCACTATCCCTTATACCGGCAGTGCGAACTTCTTCCCCTTCATGACCTTCGTATAGTAGATCCAGAAGAAATCACTGTATAGCACGGTCTGCACAAGCCCAGCCAGCACCGAGATCATATCCAGATGCCCATCCGCCCAGTACCGCCAGATCCAGTTCGGGATGTACAGCGCGCGGTAGATGCCCAGCGCAAAAATGTAGTGCACGGTAATAGTGTCCGCCTCGCCCGTGCGCTGCAGCATGAACAGCTGCGGCAGGATGGCCACGCTCTCGAGCCAGATGCTGAAGCTCCAGAGGATTTCGCGCACAGTGTATTCCGGTGGGAAGAGGACGCCTAGGACCAAGGCGCCTAGGAGGAGGTATTGCACGCGGAAGGTGTCGAGGGGGGCGGATTGCGTGGGCTTGTAGGCCGTCGTCATCAGGTAGATCGTGTAGCCTGAGGAGGAGATGAAGAGGATCTTGAAGATGCTGTTGTAGTAGCTGTGCGTGAAGGTCGTGAAGATATCTGTGGGGCGGGCTGTTAGTCGGAGCGCCTGGCTGGGGGGAAGGAGGGGGGAGGCATACCAAGGTAGCGCGTCACGTAGACAATGAGGTATAATGCTTGCGACTTGAACGAGATTCCAGAACAGCTCTGGGAGGGATGTTAGTTTGGCTGGCAGACAGGCGCGTCGCATTGAAGAAGGGCGTCTTACGTTTGTCCGTATCATCTTATCCAGCAGGATCAAGATGGACAGCAGATGGGAAAAATCCGCTGCGCAACGGTTAGCTCTTCATTCCATGAAGCCTCCCTCAATCAAAAGATGCGTACCCAGGAGACGAAACAAATTCATATTGGCGGTTTGAGCAGGTGCCCGTCACGAAGGGTTATGTGTCTTCCTCCAAGCAATTTATAATTTGCGAGGTTTCAACGGCAGGTCATCGAGTGCGCTGGGGATGGTGTTGAGAAGCAGCGTGAGGCAGTTGTGAGGCAGTTGTTATATCGCGTCCTGAATTGGACACGGGGCAGCTCTCGATGCTTGCGGAACTTCTGACGGAGTCGGAGGAATGTTGCTCCTTGTAGCTGAGCTAACCCCTCCAGAACACGTGCATAGGGGATGAAGGACATAGGACAGGGAAGTAAAATGGCAAGTAGAAGCAAAATAATGTATTATTTATAGGAAATAAGAATAATAATGCTGTTCCAACAAGGGCCAGCTGAACAGTTTGAGTTTAAATATACTTTTCAAGCGCCGTCAACAGATGATTTGAGCATGGTGGCTACTGACACAATGACAGGCACATATCAACACAACTATACTAGCGTAACTGTACAGTAAAGACAGCTATTGTTGGTTTGACGCATTTATTATTCGACTATGCTCTGCAGTATATCTAGCTGCAAGTCTCTATCAAACCAAACCCCCCTTTCACCTCCATTTTTATGCAAACCAGCCATCATTACGAAGACCCCGTAACAGAGGCTAATCTACTGGTCATATCCATCCTCGATCCGATCCTTGGTCATGACCTGACGCCAGGCCACCCAGCTTCCATCATGAACCGTATCATGCGAGTCGTAATGCTTGTAGTACAACAATATGAGAAAAAAAAATGTGTAGATAAATCCACACTACAATCGTGCATGATCTTGGTATCCCACCACAAGATAGACTCCTTTGAAAAATCCCCACGGAGACACATAGCCAGCCCATGCCGAGAGAGTAAAAGCGCGGCAAGTAAAAGCGTTAAAGAGAACGAGACATGTGAAGAAAAACGCGCTGTCTTTTTCCAGATATTTCAGCTTTTATCCGCCGTAAAGAGTCTGTTGATACACCGTCCGTCAATTCCCTCGACATCGGTAGAAAACGTTGAAAACTCGTATGTCGCAAGTTATAGGCCGCCCTCCTGGGCTCCTCCGCGATGCGCACCGCGCCCGCC
This sequence comes from Pseudogymnoascus sp. VKM F-4517 (FW-2822), assembly GCA_000750875.1. NCBI lineage: Eukaryota > Fungi > Ascomycota > Leotiomycetes > Thelebolales > Thelebolaceae > Pseudogymnoascus > Pseudogymnoascus sp. VKM F-4517 (FW-2822). The sequence continues at coordinate 6,345 of JPKA01001450.1, forward strand.
GCGTGCGCCCGGCTGTCCGTTTCCGCCAAAGTGGCCACGGCCTCTCATGCCGCCGCGTCCGCGTCCTCGGCCACGGAAACCGCCACGGTATCCATTATCGACGCTGCCCTGGCCGAAGGTCTCGAAATTCTTCTTCTGCTCCTCGCCGCGCCACTCGCGGCCGCCAGGGCGCCTGCCAGTGGAGTCGCCCTCTGCGCGGTCCTTGCTCTCGCTGGACAGGTCGTCAAAGAAGGAAGACGACTTGTTGTACGATCCTGTCGCCGTGTTACCCTCTGGCGCTACCTCCTCAATTGGGCTCTCGGCGGGCGAAGTGCCAGCGATAGCTTCCTTGACCAGGTCCTGCTTGTTGAACTTGGCGTTGGATGACTCAAAGTCAAAGTCATCCTTTGGAACCTCGACCTTACGGGCCTCCTGGCGAGGCCCTCCACGACCCCGTGTTGCACCGCCACCGCGTCCACCAAACCCGCCGACACCTGGTTGACGGGGAGCACGAATCGTGTCGTTTGTTCTCATTTCGTTGACCTTTCTGGTCAGGTTGTCAATTGCGTTGCCGTTTTGCTGCTGGCCATCGACGGGTGGAAGCTTGGCCATGGCCGCGGCGACCGCTGCGGTGGCAGCTTGAGTGGAATCCTCAACAGCAGAGCGAGCTAGAGCATTAACTGCTGGAGTGGGACCCTTGGTGGTTGCAGCATGTGCTTTAGGAGCACCTGGGCTCGCTAGGGGGACCGCAGGTAGGATCCTACCGCCCTTGGGGCCGGTTGGAGCGGTCTTGGTCGCAGCGGGAGCAGCAGGACCAGCCGTGGCAGCCGTGGCAGCCGGGGCCTGCTTGGAACCGTCGGAAGCAGCTTGAGCTTGAACAGGCGAACCCTTCAACTCGACAGGTGCTTGTTGTGCTTTTGGTCCCTTCGCATGGGGCGCTGGAGCAGCTGGGGCCTGGCCGCTCAGGCTCTTTGGCTCAACAGACTTATCCGTGGGGCCGGGTGTTGTCTGTTGTCTTCCACCTGGACCGATTGGCGCAGGCTTGTTCTGCTGCGGGAATTGCTGGTTTGGTGGGCCAGGTGGTCCTGGGGGTCCTCCTGGAGGCCCCGGGGGGAATGGACCATATGGGCCGTACGGGAACGGGCCTGGCTGGGGGAATCCTTGTCCTGGGGGAGGATACCATCCCGGTGGAGGCGGCGGATAAGGCATTCCGGGAAATCCAGCTCCAGGTGGGAGTGGACCGCCACGACCCCATTGTCCTGGGCCTGGAGGTGGGTAGAACTGAGGAGGGTATTGTTGTTGTTGGGACGAAGGGCCGGCTGGGTTCTGCTGGCCTTGGTTCTGTGGAGGTCCCGGCTGCTGCTGGAACTGTCGTCCACCTTGCCCTGGAGGTCCTGGCGGCTGTTGTGGTGCCGGCTGCTGTTGCTGGACAGGACGAGATCCCGACTAAGCACTCATGTTAGCTTTGAAACATCACATTTGATCAAGCGAATAAGTGACGTTTGTATAGATCAGAAGGAAGGCAACGGAAATCTCCACATGGGGTTTGCGCTCTCGGAGAAGTAATGGTTTACATCCGGAATTTTTCGTCATCTCAGGATGTGCATTGACTTGGGAGCAGTCTGCAGAGGTTGTAAAGGGAGTGGTAGACGTACACCTAGGATGGCAGGGTCATTCGGCACCTGTGGCGGCTTGTTCTCCTTGGCTGCTGGAGCCTCCTCGATCCGCAAGTCCTTGACATCGCTGCCACGGAAGACAATGTACTCGTAGATGCTATCGCTGGCCGCAATCTCCTCGTCGGGGTTTCCCTTCCGGCCCTCAGTACCAAACGACGTGACGTTCTCGAGTGCGACGGTCGACGTCTCGGAATTGATCTCATGCAAAGTGCCTACATAGCTGCAGCCGCGGTGGTCAGTTGGGCCCGTTGGGAGGTGCAATTGGACCCTATTCGTACCGAATATCACTCCTCGAAACAAGGGATATGCGTGATCTGCAAGCACCGATTAGCTAAATGGTTCCCAGGTGTTCGTTCGACCAGGCTGTGGTTTGGAGGCTGAAACTCACCCGATGAATTCGGACATGTCGAACTAGGTCGCGCCGCTCCTCAGCGCAAATGGAGACGGGGCAGTATTATATCAAGCGATCTGAAATCAAATCAGAGCGAGAAAAAAAGAAAGTAATATGAGCGCGCCGGTCCGGTAAAGTATAGAATGAAGACGGTTGAAGATCGAACGTTGACTGGTGTTGAAGGAAGAGGGAGAGTTGTCACAGGTGGATCTATCTCTCTTTGGCGGCTTGGGGTGAAGTTTGTGCGCGGTGGTGGATTCCGCGGTGCCAAGCCCAAGGGGATCGTAAACGTAAACGCCAGTCGCCAGACCCCCCCAGCCACCCAATAAAATGCGAAAATAGAAGAGGCTGAGCTAAACCTCGTCTAGCGATCCTTGCCCACCTTCAGCCTTGTCCATCAGCCCTGCGCTTAATGGCCGACCGAGCGACAAACTCACATGGAAGACTAAACAACTCACAAGTTTGTGACCTGAATGTCGCAAGAAATGTCGACAGAGCCGTCAAACAACGAGAAGCTCTTTGAGGAGCTGGATGCTTACAACTGGGAGAAGGATGCTGAATTCCAGGTATGCGCTACGCTGTTTACGCAGCTCAATGATCCAATCCCATCATCACCGAAACTGACGTTCGCAAGGCTGGCCTCTCCGCCATCCTCGGCCCAAACCCAAGCCCCTCCCAGCTGAGAGACCTCACCATCCGCGCCCGAACATTCTACTACGCGCGCAAGACAAGCCAGAAAATCGACTTCGACGCGTACAAGGCGCATCTGGCATCGCGATCTCCCGACGAGCTCCCGGCGCCAAAGCCGACCGACGCTGGGGAGTCGCCAGCCCCGCTTCCACAACAGGGCGGCAGCGCTGCCAACGCCGACGCCGACCCCAATCCCTCGTTCCCAACGTCCTTTGCGGATATTGTTGCCCTCATTAACAGTGGTGCTCCGATACCTGGCATCATGGACATCCCACCTACGGTACTCGCTGACAAGGCGACCCAGCCGGCGGCTTCGAGGCGAAAGAAGCCATGGGAGACGCAGGAGGAGCCAATTATACCGGAGGGCGAGGGGACGTTTGGCAGCGATAGAGACCGCATTATACCACAGGATGAAGTAAGCCCTTAATAAGGATTAAATTACGAGGTAGCGTAGTTACAGATGTATACAATTGTATATAGTTATAGATGTGGTAGCGGTGACAGTAGCACGAGCGCTACTATTAGAGACGGAAGACTAGATGGTAACAAAGAATTATAAAGTTTCTTTAATATAATTTTTCTTTGTTTAAATGCTATCCTTGTTTCTGTTGTTGCCTAGCCCTTTCTTATATTTGTGTCTTTGTCTTTGAATTGTGCCAAAGTAACACTGATGGGGTTGGTATCTCCTAACGCCAACTCTCCCAACTCCTCCTAGAAGCCGTTGCCACCTATCCCTTCGCTGGAACAGAAGCCATATAATTAAAAATGTAGTAAAACTGACCGCTCCACTGTATGATGATTGATGTTGTGTGTCGCTGCTATAAGTGAATTAGCAGCTACAGCCACTGATTAAAGATTTTAGTACCGCATAGGTCGTCTCGATCTAAAAACGAAGTTGACACTGCATTGATGACAGCAATATTAGAAGAGCTTAGTATCAGAGAGTGTAACCAAGAACTCCTCGCTAAAGCAGCGCATATAAGAAACCCTCTCTTTGGATCTTAACCTTCTTCACAACTGAAACACCACTTCTTAGCTCCCTAGCTAGCACTCTCCTGGTCCTCATCACCAAGGATTAATGGGAATTTCTTCATCCGCTTTTTCTTTTGATGCTGGCCAGGCGCTTGAAAGCCAGTCGAAGCTGAAGGTGAAGACGGGGCGCTGCGCTTATTTCCAGACTGGAATTCCCTAAATAGCGTAGAGGAAGCAAGCGCCGGAGAATCAGGCCTAGAGGAACTAGGTGTGCGATTCGAGGCAACTTCTTTCTTAAGCGCTTGGACTTGGGAATCTAACGCGTCGAACTCTCCCATCATCTTCCCGTAGTTCTCCGTGAGAACGTGGATCACTTCTTTCACCGACTCCACTTTTCCATCATCATCAAACTCGATTAAATGCTCGATGCCTTCAATCTGTTTCTGAAGATGTTTAGAGGATGCCTTGGTCTCTTCAGATAACGAGTCGATCCGCTCTGCCATTTCTTTCTTTAAACTTGCAAGGTCCTGTCCGTCGCTCTCGGCGAGCTTTCTAGAGGCGCCGTCTAGGGACTGTAGGACAGAAATCGCGTCTCTAACACCGTCCATCGCCGTCGACAAATCTGCGATCTCCTTGGGGTATTTATTCTCCCAGGCTTGTTGCCAACCTTGGATCGCATCCTGGCTATCTTTGATATAGCCGATGCTTTCCGTGTGGTTATGATAGGTGCTTTCGACGAGTCCCATACGAGCCTTTAAATCTGCAAGAAGACTTTCGACACGGCCTAAATTCGGGTACACTGTTTGAAGCTGTCCAAGAATCTGTTTGCAGAGGTGCTCTGTGTATATGTTATTCATCCGGGTATCCAAATTCCGCATGCCCATGTTAATTCCGGCCTCAAACTGCTTAGTTTCGACTAGTCTGGTTTGAATCTCTGAGATTTGGTTCCTGAGTTCATCTAGAGTTGGGCCCAGACCAAAAGATGGCCTTGAAACGCCATTTTGAGTTGGAGGTGCCGATGCCACATTTTCCAGTCCGTTAGTTGATACTATGGCCTTGACAGGTTTCATGTGAACGAAGTCAGATTCCAGAGACCCGACCCTTCTCAACATCTGCCGTTGCTCCTCAGACATGGCCCTTTGTTGAGCCTGAAGTGCCATCAAATCGACCCCAGTGCCATTCCCAGGGCTTAATTTTACAGCCTCGCCAGATTTGGAACTGGCAAAGGCGGATCTAAGATCCCTAACGCTCTTTTGAAGTTGCTCAATTGACGCGACACTTTGGCTTGACTCAAGTGATTCGACGTCCTTTATCAAGTCAGCCACCTTAGCTTCCATTTGTGAGATATTTTCTTTAAAGGCTTGTATTACTGCCCCATACGCAAGGTCAGAAGCATCCTGTGATTCCTTCATCTCCGTAATGATTTCGTTTATAGAGTTCTCAAATGCATCGATCCGTTGGGTTAATGAGCTTGTGGTGTTAGTGCCAGTGCCATGAGGTGCAACGGAAGTAAGGCTATTTTCGAGACCAGTGGTATCGGACAATCGAGGACCATTTGATGAACTCTCCAGGGCCTTAATTCTCTGGTCGTGGCCGCCTAGGTCATCGTCAAAACCACTGAGGTTGCGTTCCAGCTGTTCGAAATTGTCTTGTATTCTCAACATATTGGCTTGCCCTCTCTCGATAGCATCGATTCTTGGCACGAGCTCCAAGCTTGACGTATTGGCAACGGCAAGTTGGATCTCTTGTATCGTCGACATATTTTTGGCTTGTGTCTGTTTGATGGTTTCGATTTGGGACGCCAGATTTAGATTTGAAGAATGTTCGGCAGCTAGTTGAGTCTCCACTGATTGAATGCGCACCAGAGTCCCATCGCCACCTAGACCTGGAGAAGGCGGGACGTTTGAGCCGCCTTTATATGGTAATCCACCAAGCTTCTTGAGGGCATTCTTATATTCTCTCAGCTGATCCTGTTGCTGTACGAGCTGATTTTTGTGATAATCTGAGTTCTTTTTCAGTTCTAGTACGTCTCTGCTCAGCGTAACGAAATTATCGGCTTTGTTCACCAGAGAAGAGTTCATGGCAACCACCTGGTCGCGAGTGTCACTCTTCATTCTGTCTTCAGCACCTTTAAGACGCAATTCGAATTCATTATGAAGCCTCCGGATCTCGGTTTTCATATCCGTTAAGTTCTCCTTCAGTTGCCTATTTTCAGCTTCTAAAGACCCCACTTCAGTGCCAGACCGAATCGATACCGCTCCACCTTTTGAAGAAATAAGGGAATTATAGTGTTGCGCCAAGGTGGCCGTGGTAGTGGATATCTTGGTATTCGCATCTTTCACTTTTGCCTCCAAAACTTCAAGCGCCGACTTCTCCTTGGCACATCTTTCCTTTGCTCTTTCTGCCTCAATAGGAAACTGGGAATGTGTAGCCTTCCCAGTTTCGTATATTAGCTTTGCCTCGTCGCAGTCTTGTCTCGCCCTCTCGCGCTTGAGTTGTAGCTGTTGTTTCTCTGCGGCCAACTCAGCCAACGACTGTATCGCTGACGCGAACTCAAGACCTAGTCCGCAGCCAGTAGGGGTAGACGGAGTCGAGTCTTGTTGTCTCGGAAATGACCGACGAGATCCATGCTCGCTCGAGTCCCGAGATACAGAGTTGCCATTGTCTGTGCAGCTAGTTAGCCAGGGAAATAGATCAGTTAAACCAGAAGAATGATCTTCCAAGTGAAAATTGTACATACCTCTGTTACGGTCACGATATTCCGAGGCTTGACCCTGATCAGTGGACCTCCGGTAGCTCTCTGCCTCGGCAGCGCGCCGTTCTCGATCTTGTGCGTCACGGTCTTCATGATCTCGGCCTTCGTGGTATGATCCTCGCCCGCGACCTCGCCCGCGACCTCGGAAACCACCACGGCCTCTATGTGGACTCCACGATTCATGAGGGCTCCACGATTCATGAGGACTCCGCGGCTCATGCTGGCGTGGTTCCCGGTGATGACGGTCTCCTGACATATTGCGCGTAGCGTTCCAGCTACAGGTATAATGGCTCGGCAACCATGCGATTGATCATGAATGATCGTAGGAGAGACGTGTGGGCAACATTCGAGGAGTTGGTGGATCAGGGGAGCCAATGCTGGGTTGTACGAGGTGAGCGTCTGAGGCGATAAACGTTAGCTAGTGCACTATTCAGCTGCAAAGTAAAGGAATGGATGGTCTAGATAAGTTAACTTAAAAGGCAGTTGCGAATTACTTACAGTGCAATGCAGTGCAGCGGGTAGTGGACCCTTGGTCTTCTATTTCTGGATGCGACAAGCGGTGTCGACGAGGAGGGGTGTCGCAACGGTCTAGACAGACCCTCAAGGCTTAGTGAGTAAAGCGAGGATGAGGTAGGAGAATAAGTGAAGTTATTATATAGAAATAAGTAGTGTTTAGAAAAATAGTTGAGCGGTGGTGGTGCCGTTACGGTCTCTGCATGTCGCAAACATCCAATTATGGCTTGGCTCTTACGGTGGGCGGCAGGCACAGCGGCAGGGGCTGGTAACTGGCTGAAGATCGATGATCAAGTAGACAGAGACAGAGATGTAGTTGTCTAGAGATGCAGCAGAGTAGAGTACTGTGAAGGAAAGAAACCCCCGGATCCAGATTTCGGATTCTGACTTTTAACCTGTACGTGTACGGTTCTGTGTGGCTATATGCAGCTTGCCGTGAGGTTAAGATGTTGTTGGCTGAAGAATTGTTCAATATAATAATTCTGCCGCATTATAACGCGTCGGTGGGTCGCGTACAGTACACTGAGTGTTACGCGGTCAAAAATACTCATGTCGCTCAAAGTCTGAAGGGTTATTATAATTATAGCAATTAAAGTGCAAGTAAAGCATCTCACTTACTAGGGCCTACAATTAACAGAACAGCTACTGATAAATGTAACTGAAAAGATAGGTTCCATGGCTGTACAGTGGAGCGTGCGGCGCAGAGTTAGAGCGGCGGTGCGTTTGTTGTATGGCAGGTGGGTTTCGCGCGATAACCGTGCTACAGACTACTGCTAATAATCTTTAATTGGTCTTCACTAACATCACTCCTACGCCCGCTCTTTCCATTCCACATCCTAACCTCCTGTATACCCCCAAATAACTCCACGACATGGCTACAGTAAGTTCTGCATACACCTTGAATGAATTTTCAATGACCTGCCTGGATACTGACTGCGTGCAGACAATCCAGACCGTGCCTCAGAGCAAAGAGCTCCGGGGGATGAACCTGATTGCGGCGCATTCCCATATTCGCGGCCTGGGTGTCGACACTGATACTCTGGAGCCCCGAGCAGCGTCGCAAGGCCTTGTCGGACAAGAGAAGGCTCGGAAAGCCGCTGCAATTGTGCTGGAGATGGTCAAGCAGGGAAAGATCGCTGGCAGAGCCCTGTTGATCGCAGGACCACCAAGGCGCGTTTCTCCCAGCCCATTCCTGCTCTACGGGCTCTCCTAGCTTGTTACGTAGAAGATAATCTCTAAGCACTAAACTAACAGACTTACAGCACAGGAAAGACAGCTATTGCTATGGGCATGGCTCAATCCCTCGGCCCAGACGTCCCCTTCACGATGCTCGCCTCCTCCGAAATCTTCTCCCTCGAAATGTCAAAAACCGAAGCCCTCACACAATCCTTCCGCAAATCTATCGGCGTGCGCATCAAGGAGGAGTCTGAGATGATTGAGGGTGAGGTCGTCGAGATCCAAATCGACCGCTCGGTGACCGGGGCCAACAAGCAGGGCAAGCTCACCATCAAGACAACTGACATGGAAACCATCTACGACATGGGCACGAAGATGATTGATGCCATGACCAAGGAGAGAGTCCAGGCTGGAGATGTCATCTCCATTGATAAATCGTCTGGCAAGATCAGCAAGCTCGGAAGGAGCTGGGGCAGGTCGAGAGAATATGACGCCATGGGCGCAGATACCAAGTTCATCCAATGCCCCGAAGGCGAGCTGCAGAAGCGCAAGGAAGTCGTGCATACCGTTTCCCTCCACGAAATCGACGTCATCAACTCGCGCACACAAGGCTTCCTCGCCCTCTTCTCCGGCGACACAGGTGAGATCCGCAGCGAGGTCCGCGAGCAGATCGACCAGAAGGTGGCCGAGTGGAAGGAGGAAGGCAAGGCCGAGATCGTGCCCGGTGTCCTCTTCATCGACGAGGTGCACATGCTCGACATCGAGTGCTTCTCCTTCATCAACCGCGCGCTCGAGGACAAGCTCGCCCCCATCGTCATAATGGCCAGCAACAGGGGCAACTCGCGCATCCGCGGAACCACCTACAAGTCCCCCCACGGCCTCCCCCTCGACTTCCTCGACCGCGTCGTCATCGTCTCCACGCACTCCTACGACAAGGAGGAGATCCAGCAGATCCTCTCCATCCGCGCGCAGGAGGAAGAAGTCGACGTCTCCCCCGACGCCCTGGCGCTCCTGACCAAGATCGGGCAGGAGGCCGGCCTGAGATACGCGAGCAACCTGATTACCACCAGCCAGCTGATCATGGCGAAGCGCCGCGCGAAGCAGGTCGCTATCGAGGACGTGCAGCGCAGCTTCCAGCTCTTCTACGACCAGACCCGCAGCGTCAAGTTCGTGCAGGACTACGAGAAGAGGCTTATTGGCGAACAGGGCGTTGTCGAGATGAACATCACTAATGGCCACGGCGAGGCGATGGAGCTGTCGTAGATGGACTTGGAGATTGGGAATGGGGCGGGGGGCAAAGGCCTTGCATGTTACGGGATGGGTGAATGAGGAGTTCGGAAGAGGCGAATGGATGTGTTTGTATACTAGCACTGGGCGTCAACGGAATGCAAAAAGCTGAGCAGCAACGACAACGGGGTGGCCGATGTTTGTTAGATTAGGCGTGTTCAAGCGTAGCAAAATAAAGAATTTTTAATTGTTAAAAGAGGTAATTTGACTCCCTAACTCCTATTGATCCATCTTTGCTATAGCCATATTCTCAAAAATAAACGCCTCTCCTAGCAAGCTCTAAAATACGCCCCTGCCCTAAGCTCCATGAGTATTGCGAGACTGCTTGCTCAAAAACAATCGATGCCAGGGAAGATATACCGCATTTAACCAGAAATGCAAAAGAACCTAGGGTATCACTTCTTCTTATACTCAACCCTCAGCAGCTTAAAAGCCTCTTCCCACCCCACAACAGCGATGTGACTCCACTCCTCCCCCTTCAGCTTCCTCTCCGCATACCACTCTAACGTATTGGGCTTTCGCTCCCCTTTCTCTTCCTGCGCACCCTCAACCCCCTCCATCCTATCCCTCTGCCGCCCCCGAGGCGTCGCAGGTGTCACAGGAGTCAACACACCACCCGGCGGCGACACAGATGCCGCCCCATCACTTCCCTTCTCCTCTTCTGCACCCCTCGAACCACTCCTCGAAACACCAGGCGAAACAGATGCCGCCCCGTTACTCCCCTTCTCGTCTGTACCCCGCGACCCACTCCGCGACCTCGGCATCGACGCCCTCCCAACACTCCCCGACCTATCGCGGCGCACTTTATACACCTCCTTGTCCTCGGGCGGAACGTAGCCAGGGCGAATGTTCACCTCGTTCCGCACTGTGCCGGACATGCGCACGGAGCGCGGCACGAGGCGCGTCCCGTTTTCGGACGTTACGATGCCTGCGTTTGACGTCTGGGAGGAGGTGGGCTGGGCATCGGAAACGTTGCTTTGGACTGGGGTATTGGCGTTTGTCGGTGGGGAGCCGGGCGGCGCGGCTTCCGGTGGGGTGGGTGGTGCATCTTCCATGACGACGTCTTCGGTAGTGACGGCCTCGGTTGATGGGATCGCTGCATTTGCTTCGGTGGCGTGCGGCGAAGGTGGATCTGGCGGCGTCTTAACTGCCTTCTCGGCAGCTTCTTTACCTTTCATTTTGGCATCTTCGCAAGATTTGTGCAGTTTTATTGCGATATCGTGATTGCCTTGGGCCCTGCGCATGAATTCCGCAGCCTCATTGTATTTGGCGCCCGTATCAACAATGAACCTGAGAATCCCTGGATCCATGTTGACATAGGTTGCTTCGGAGTCTGAGTCTTCTGGGGCGACATCGTCGTTTAATTCACCTGCCTCCACTTCGTCGTCGTCGTTCGCTCCATCCACAGAAGCAAAGGCGTTGCGATTCCACTTTGCTTTCTTAGGGATCTTGAATGGAGGTCCACCCTGTGGAGTGTTTTCCGATAGAGGCCTTATGCCCGAGGAATTTGATTTCTCTGGCGCCTGTGCAACTACATCCTCATAATCCTCAGGGGTTGCTTTCGAGCCGATTGCAACGAACCTGCGGAAATCTTTCAAGTGAAGCATCGACCAATAGGCGAAGTAGCGGATGAGCGCACAGTCATCGGATGGCTTGATGTCTTCATTCGCAAATACCATGAGGGAACGTGCATCATCCGCTTGCAGCACAGCGTCGAGATCTCTTTCTCTCTCGTTCTTGGGGCGCACAAGTTTGCCGATAACATCCATAAGATCAAGACGATCTTGGCAACTCTTCATTGATAGCCCGCTTTCTCTAGCAAGAGTATCTTTCTGAGAATCAGTAAGGGTGGGAGGAAGGGAATCAAGGAGTTTTGCTCTGCGCTTGGCAGCGCCGAATGCCTGGCCAGACACAAATTTATATACATCATGGCATACGAGTAGTTTCCACGTTCCCGTTGAGGCCCGTGACCCCCCCCTTTTTGGCAAAAACCAGTTCAAGAATAATAGAGCCATTTCTGGCTCTCCGGAAAGGAAACCCGACGTCAGGCACACAGCTCCCCCATGGGGGAAGAGCCTTAGCAAGTATCTGCCCCGTGGGAAGTCTTCATCGATACACCACACGTTGTTCAATCCGTTTAGTAAGAAATCCTGAAGTCTTGGATATCTCGGAATGAAGGGGATCATCTTCTGGTGGATAATCAAACTTCCACCCTCTGGATTAGCAGTGCACCTCATGAACTGGTGCCAAGACCCAGGTTCCTGGCAGGTATATATCCTGCACTCCTTGTTCGAGGATCGTAGCCAGGCAGCCGTATGCTCTGCAATTGGAGCTACCATGTTAGGGAGCAGGAGAAAGAAGGAGTCCCGAGGGCTCTTCTTGTCGACTTGGTGGAGACTTTGGTAGCTGAACCCGAACATTGCTCTGTTCAGAAGATGATAGTCGTCATATCCTTCAACTCTCATTTTGCACATTCTACTTTCTGCCTCTCTGTTATAAGGGAGACACACGATTTTTGATGGCGTGGTGAATGAGAAAAAAGACAGCTGGCCACTGTGCTGAAGCTGGACACCCGACTCAATAAATTTCCATTCTTCGCATCGTGTTGGATATACGATAACGTTAAGCGACTCCAAGTTATAAAGCAACCCAGAAATGTTAACTCGAAGATGATCGGCTAGGGTGGCGATGATCTCTTGGGCTTTATCATCACCTCCAGTGGCTACAGTGACCGTACCTCGTGCCAATAAGGTGGGATTAAACTCTGACTTATAATTATCGACATCAGTAGACCGGCAGATGTGGTCGAAGGCTGGACCTTTGCTTTGAAGTTGTTGGAGTGCAGTTCCCCAGGCCGGGTTGTGAACATTAACGTCAATAAATGTTAGCATAATGGGGTCATTTTGAGGCTGGCGATCCCCAATGAATGATTTAAGTGTAGTTTCATTTAAACCACCCTGTCCCTGATCAAACATAGATACCGGTCTCGATGGGATACTGCTGTGTTTCGCGGCGTAATTAGCCAGTGATACTTTTCGTACTGGTGCAGAAGGAGGACCATTTGCCGTATCTTGCGCTCCGGAACTGGCTCGGTGGTCGCGAATTGGAGTCGCAGAAGTCGAGCCCATGGGTGCAGTAGGTGGATGAAATGCGGCAACAGGCGAGGGATTTGGCTGCTCTGCTTGATCTCGGTCTATTCCTTCTACTGCGAATGAGACCTTTCTTCCAGTTGGGGGTTTGTGTGATTTCTCCGTCTCCTGGTCTCCAGAACCACCCCAAACTCCTGCGGTACTTGCTTCCTCCCGAGGAGATAATTGTTCAGGACTGGATACCATCGGTGCCATTGCTGCTACCCCAGGAACTGGCGCTGAGCCTTTCTTCCGTATACGACTGTGATTTATGTAATCGGCGGGATTCATCAGAAAAGGAAGTTTCGCAGGAGGACGATCTGCCAACGCCCTAGCGCCCAGCTCAAATTTGCGTTCCATGCTCTTGGTCGCAAAGTATTGCGGTGCCTTTGCCTCGGAATGAGTTTCAGTTAAGATCCTGTTCTCTATGGTCCTTGGGGCCTTGGGTTTTGACTTTGCCATGTGGCCACCCGCTCCCATCATACGCATCCCTCCTCTTACAGATCGCCCTTTTGGGATAGCAGTAGAGCGGGAGACCGGGCCCCTGTGAGCTGTCCCTTGATAACCTGTTGCGCTAGGTGCTTCTATTACCGGAGCTTTCTGAACTTTAGTCTTTGTCTCTTTCCGATTTCGATCTTCACTTGTAGAAGGTTCTTTAGCCGATTTTGGAGCTCGGGGCCTCTCTGCAACACGGGCTTCTGCTCTATCGAAAGCATCATGCATTACGGTATCATCGTCACGGAAAGTACGATCGTGGTGTTTTACCCGAGCCTGTTGTGATTTCTTTGGCGAAGGTATTCCTTCATAGTCTGGAACTCCAGTATAAGCCTCTTCGGCTTCATCGCTAGAGGAATCTTCCTCGCTTTCAGATGCCTGAGATTCTGATAGTGGTGGAAGCCCAAGTTTTTCCCTCTTCCGTTTGCGGTTGGCATACTTCTCCTGACGCCTCTCAAACTCATCCGTGTCTAATGGTTGAGAAAGACCTTCTCTTTGGCGGAGTTTTTCATCGTCCCATGCCTTCAAGGTGTCCTTACTCAGAACATTATCCTCGGGTTCCCAGGTAGATTCTTCAATGTCATAACCTTCCCACTCGATCAGGAATACCCGATCCTCGTCGGTACCTCCTTCAGCCAGGATCCGCTTGACAATGTATACATCCTCATCGCTTCCATCGTCCGAGCTTGATGAAGCGGAACCGGATGCCATTGTCTGTTTAGGCAGCAATTGGGGCATCGCACTCAGGATTCATCGCTAACTTAGATTGGCGTTGTGGTTCACTGCAGCTTCACCTTGGCTTTAGGCAGGTGCAAGCATCACAACAGAGCCCGGCTCCTAAGATGGCCTCACTTAGAGTATTTCTATGTCCTGTTAGGCTGCTTGAACGATATCTATGTCAAAGGAGGGGAATACTCACACACACGTGACCGTAGAATCCTCCCAGGTTTAAGGGTCCAGGCGCCTGTAAAGAAACGTGTTCGAGTCTCTAGAGAATGAATGGCACGCTAAGAAGTATTAATTTAGATCTTTATGTGCGCAAGAGTTGTATAAAAGTAGGCCTATTAGAAATTCCCTGCTTACTTTTGAGTATTGAACAAAGAATGTTGTTGTTGCTTGTCGTTTGTTGGCTTCTTTATTGTGAATTCACTGAAACCAGCTAGACAATCTTAAGCTTCCATGTGTGGCGCGGTGTGGCGCGTGTGTGGTGCAGCAACTGTGGGCTCTCGCCAATTTAATCGTGTTGCCTTGTCCACTACATCCACCCGGACGAAATACATAGTGTGATGCGGTGACGAACGAACCTCTTTACAACCCCTCCTCCCCCCCATCATCACCACGACATCACGACCGCCAACATGGCTAACGACGAATACGATGTAAGCTATATCTCTCCCTGAATAGTTTCCTTCCCCTCCTGCGGCTACTGTGGCTAACCTCTGCTCCTGCAATAGTTCCTCTTTAAGGGTATGGACTGCCCCTTATGCTTATGCGACTCTGTTCCGGCCAGCACAACACAACACGCACAATGCTAACCATGCCTCCACAGTGGTCCTGATTGGAGATTCAGGTGTCGGGAAGTCCAACCTGCTGAGCAGATTCACTCGCAATGAGTTCAACTTAGATTCCAAGTCCACTATCGGTGTCGAGTTTGCGACCAGGTCCATCCAGGTCGATGCGAAGACGATCAAGGCTCAGATTTGGGATACCGCAGGACAGGAGAGATACAGAGCCATCACGTCGGCATACTACAGAGGTGCTGTCGGAGCGCTGCTGGTCTATGACATCAGCAAGCACCAGACCTACGAGAACGTTACGAGGTGGCTGAAGGAGCTGAGGGACCATGCTGATTCCAACATTGTTATCATGCTGGTTGGTAACAAGAGCGATTTGAGGCACCTGAGGGCTGTCCCGACCGAGGAGGCCAAGCAGTTCGCAAGTATGGGATATGAAACTACTGTGCGGAAGAAACTCAAGCTAACTCTTCGTAGGCGACAATGGCCTCTCATTCATCGAGACCTCTGCGCTCGATGCCAGCAACGTCGAGCTGGCCTTCCAGAACATCCTCACAGGTACGATCACCGAGAGCGACACCACTGCATCCTACCAGTAGCTAACCCTCTACTAGAAATCTACCGTATCGTCTCGAGCAAGGCTCTTGACAGCGGCGACGGAGCCCAGGCCAACATTGGCGCAGGCACGAATATCTCGCTCAGCAAGCCGGCAGATGATGGTTCCGCCAAGGGAGGAAAGTGCTGCTAGGGAACTTATACCCCTTCGATTCACAGATATTTGTTGGTGAAAGAGATTGTTTGATTGATACAGCGGTGGCGTATTTACTTGTCTGTAAGACGGAAACTGGATGAAAGGGGGTCTTATCTCATGATCGCCGGGACTCTGGTCTTGAGCGATGACTTTTTGCTTTGTACCGGTCTACTCAAATGGATTTTTATAATCATCCTTTGTGTTCCCTTTTCGGATTCGGCATTATGATGGGTTCCTTCACGTGTAACAGTATTTGCTGATTTCTTCTCAATATGAATGTCTGGGGCGGACGGACATAAATAGTGATTTGATATGTTTCTATTTCTGTCTGTATTAAACCTAGAGTATGATCATGATTCTCAGTATTTATATATTCACGAGCTCTCCATAATCCATAACCCATGATGCTTCGAGCTGTGCAAAATAGAGCTTGACCGTTTACAGGTTAGCGCAATATATCCAATCTTAGCCTCGCGCTAAGATAACTCCGCCAAAAAGTTCTCGAGTTGCGATTGAGAAACTCAAGAAGATTTAGAGAATTTCGCGACTCTCACAACTTTAAGGACATCACCACAATGGCGTCCGTTTATAAGTCATTATCGAAGCCTACGAACGGAAAGGAGGAGGGAGCAAGCAGCATAATTAAGAGGAACAAGCAAAAGGTTTTGATCCTCTCGTCGAGAGGTGTTACATACAGGTTGGAACTCCCCAGTTAACGGATAAAGCATCTATAATACTAACTTGAAGCGCAATAGACATCGCCATCTACTTAATGACCTTCACTCTCTTCTTCCTCACAGCCGAAAGGATGTCAAGCTTGATACCAAGACAAAATTATACCAACTAAACGAACTTGCTGAGTTATACAACTGCAACAATGTGTTTTTCTTCGAGGCAAGGAAGGGAAAGGATCTTTACTTGTGGATGAGCAAAGCGCCCAACGGACCGACAGTTAAGATGCACATGCAAAATTGTAAGTCTCTTCGCTACTTCTTTTTTTAGGCCATTGCTCACTAGATATATAGTACACACTATGGAGGAGCTCCACTTCACCGGGAACTGCTTGAAAGGCTCCCGGCCAGTCCTTTCGTTCGACGCCAAATTCGATAAAGAGCCACATCTCCGTCTCCTCAAGGAGATGTTCCTTCACATCTTCGGCGTACCCAAGGGCGCCCGTAAGGTTAAGCCGTTCGTTGACCACGTTATGGGCTTTACCCTCGCCGACGGCAAAGTCTGGATCCGCAACTACCAGATCAGCGAGGCGATCCCCTCGAAAGTAAAGCCGGGAGAAGAGACCGATGAGGCCGCCGAGGCCGCAGCGAAGAAGGCAAAGAAGGTCAAGGGCGTAGAGACCGAGATCAGCCTCGTCGAGATCGGCCCGCGATTCGTGCTTACGCCCATCGTGATCCTCGAGGGTTCGTTCGGTGGACCGGTGATCTACGAGAACAAGGAGTTCGTGTCGCCGAACCAAGTCCGTTCCGACATCCGACAGAAGAAGGCCGGCAGGTACAACCAGCGCGCCGAGCAGAGTATCGAGAAGCTGGCACGACACGACGAGTTGGGCCTGCGGACAGACGGGTTCCAGAAGCCCACGAATGGGCTGGATGCGGCGGCTCTGTTTGCTTAAGCGCGGGTTTCGCATTTGGGATGGCATGGATGGCGTTGTGGGTGTTGGGTTGAGTATAATGCGGGTCGGTAACTGTATTGTGGCACCAACAGAGCTTTATTATGACAACTGACTTTTTTTTCTTCGGTCCCCTTCCCGGTGGTGATGTGTGATGTGTGGTGCGTGACATGCAAGGCATTAGTGTGTACAGCATTCCGAGCTTTCCCATGCTCTTATGCTGAAGGAATACTATTTTCATCGTGCCGAGATCAGATACCATATCCTTTCCTTACCAAGCGCCGTTTCTCACTACTCTATGGGATAACGGTGCATGAAGAAGGGTTAACATCATCAAACTGATGTGTTTCCAAAATTGAGCCGAATTTGGTATGTTGCTATTCTTTTTTTACTCTTTCATACCCTCTTATATGATGACAAATGGTCAAGAGACCAGATATATAACCCAGCTCGTTGAGGCACAAAGTGCTCTGTGAGATAAGAAACATGTTCTGAATCAGCTCAAATATTCATTTTACACCCAATCATCGATGGTGTTTCATAATGCTAATACTTTGACAGATGTCGAAAACAGATCGTCTTCAGGCCAGGAACCATAGTTGAACCAAATAATAAAGGGAAATCAAATTAATTATATATATTTTCTCACTGTGATTATGGTATATTCGTGATTATGGATGTTGAAAATGTCTGTTAAATTAAATTACTTTGCATCACATCATATTAAAATGGCTTGCAATCAGAGTCAGAGTCAGAGCTCATGTCGGTCTTGGTCTTGGCACTTGGCACCCCTGTCACCCCCAGAGTATAAACAACCAACGTCGCACCCAAATCTTCTCCTTCCCTCCCCATCGCCCATCATGAGTAACTCAATCCCCTTTAGCCAACGCTGGCTGAGCGCAAACATCGTCAGAACTTCGCAAGATGTTCTCGGCTTTTATTATAGCCCCAACGACGGGGTCTCCAAGAGCTGAGCTACTTATCAAAGCTCTTGACGGTGGTGTGACACAGGCGTTGCAAACGCAGTCCATCACTCGTCAGTCAATCCATTGGAATCGAACAAACTCTGTTGCGAGACCTCTGGTTGATACCCTGTTCTTTGGTGTGAGAGGTGTTGATATAGATTGAAGATTGGGGGTCGAGGAGAAGCCCGAGACTGAGAAGCTGCGAAACTGTTACTCGCTGGCATTTTGAAGCTGTTTAGACACGAATTAGGCTCGTCAATAACTGTAAGTAACCATTTCTTACCGCCAGGAGTTATATCCTCACCTTCTGACTCCAATTGCTAACTCAATGTAGAAGACTGAAAACCAACACATACCTTGACTCAAAAGATAACTCTGTAATCATGGATTTCATGATGATACACCCGTTTCCTCATCACGCAAATCCCCTTTCCTACGCTGCAACGACCTCCGCAGCTTCGCACGATATTCATACCAATAAACGATTTTCTTCTTTGATTCCTGGAGTTGATAACCTTCTACACGGAGACCGCTCAAGCTTCTTGAGAGGCGGGAAGCCCTCGCATGAAGCCTGCTTTCAAACAGATCAAGATTCAGACATGCAGTACCTGCCACTGGAGATTGTGCAGCTTATTTTTGGGTTCTTACCAGACATAGAGTCCATCTGTGCCTTGTCCGCGACCTGTCACCTCTTTCATCGCGCCTACGCCAGTTCACAGAAGCTTATAATTGTCCAGAAAGTCCTCGAAACCCAGTTCGGACCACTCCACGACGTTATACAGCTTGTGACGCTCAACTCTAGCGAACTCCCACACCGGAACCGTGACCCATGCTTCTCACTTGCCTTGGCCAAGCAGATTGCCAAATGTGGGCGAACTGCTAATAGATGGGTTGCGCTCTACCCAATGCTTCGATGGCGCGTCAATCCGGAAAACCGGCGCTTCCTCCACCAAGAGGAAAGGCACCGGCTACGTAGGGCCATTTACCGACTTTGGACGTACAATTCGGCCTACACCATGGATTTCGAGGCCTCCGTGGGTCCTAGCATCCTGCGGCAGTATCGGACATGTGAGCTGCGCGAGATCGACGAACTCCGTGCGGTATTCCGTGATACTCTCACCCACGACTGCTGCCTCTCCAACTCCGCGGTCCAGCTGCACTACAACCAGGGGCATCCAACCCGCGACCTGCTCTATTTCGGCACCTACAGCTCCTACGGCAATGACGCGATGCTCGCTCCGGACAAGTTGAAAGGCAAGTCCGTGAGGGATGCCATGGCCGCAGAGTCGTGGGGAGACGACATGTCCGTGGGCCGCAAGATCATGCGACTACTCTACATGACGCCCGACGCGCTCCTCGACTTCCACGACGGTTGCACTTGCAAGACTGAGCGGGAGGAGTTTCTGGAGAAGATAGGGTACGATATCAGCTATGGCTGGTACGCGGGCCTCTATGCAGATTCGTATCCGATCGATTCGTGCCAGGTTGTGGAGGAGGAGCGGGGTGAAGAGCCTCTGTCGGGAATTGAGCAAGAGTGGATCACGGGGGATGAGGGGGTGGATGAAAAGGGAAGATTTTTAGTTCTGTAGGAGTCGGTTTTAAAGAGACTGGGGACGTTGTTATACTTCTAGAAGACCGCGTTGTTTTGAGATATTTTTGTTTTGGAGTTTATAATTCTAAAGACGTGCGCTGTTTTGATAGAGCTTGTTCCGTAGTTTATAATTCTAAAGATTTTAGTTGGACACAGGAATCTTCAGTGCTTTCTTCTGAACAACGAGCAGTCATGCATGGACGTTGATGACAAGACTAAAATGAAGATACAATAAAGAGGCAGCTACAGATGGATGCAGAATGCGTGAAGGCGATTGAGTGGTTAAATGACATTGGAGAGTTGCTTTTGGAAACATGGAAGATCCGATAGAGTGTCTCCTCTATGATGGCAGGGAAATACCCCAGCGACGAACTGCCATCCTTCAAGAGTTTGAGCCTTGGAGAGTTGCTTTTGGAAACATGGAAGATCCGATAGAGTGTCTCTATGATGGCAGGGAAATACCCCAGCGACGAACTGCCATCCTTCAAGAGTTTGAGCAAGTGCTGGTCAAAAGGTGCTCCTTATTATAAGAGAAGCCGGGGGGGTTGGATTGAATATCACTGCAGCTAATGTAGTCATTCTCTGCAGCCCATGGTGGAAATGTGAGTGGGAGATGCAAGCTATCAAGCGTGCGCATCGGACAGGCCAGCAAAGAGAGGTTACTGCGATTAAAATGACGCTGAAAACAAGAAGACGCAACAAGAAGACGTTGACGACAAGAAGACGCTGACAACAAGAAGTTGGTGGCGACAAGAAGGTAGCAACCAACTGTGATCTCGATAGATATAAGGCCCGGGATCGCAAAAATGAGCACAACTCTAATATCATACGCGGTATTACTAGGAAGGATGGGGTTATACCTAAGATCTGGGATGACTTTTAATGGTTTCTATATTCTGCATACTAGAGACATTATAGGCCGCCATTGAACGGGCAACCAACGCCCACATGATAATTCTACATCACGGCCTACTAGGACCCTCGCCGCCTCTATCCTGCTCTCTCTGCCTCTTAATCCTTTCCTCAGCAGCTCTAGCAAGCACCTCCCTTCGACTCAACCCCGCCTCCCCCCTCGCCGGCCCGCCGACCCCCTCAGTCCCCGTAGCAGCACCAAGCACAAACTCCCCACCCGTCCAACCTCCCTCATCCTCCGCCTCCTCCTCACCAAACCCTCCCCCACTACCCTCATAATACTCCTCATTCCCCACCATATTCCCGCCCGTCTTCCAATCCCCCTTCTCAACCTCCTTCTCAATCTCATGGCACAGGTCCCAGAAATTGCGGTCATGCGGACCCCACACATTATGAGCCAGCTCGTGGCACAGCGTCCGCCGAATCGTCTTGTAGTCCCTGTACCCATCATACGCATCCGTGCGCAGACGCAGCTCAATCACCTCCCCACGATTGCGATTTAGCCCTAGCGTGCGCGACACCCCGTCCATCGACGCCGTCGTGTGCTCCACGGGATTCATCTCCGTCAGCAGCGGCACCGAAAACTTATGCCGCCGCATCGACGCCTTGATGCCCGCGTCGTCCTTCAGTCGCTGCAAAAACGCGAGCGAGCGCGAGGGGTTGGGGAGGTATGGTAGGGGGCGAAGCGTGGCGAAGGTGTATTGGTTCTCTTCCTGCTCGCGCTTCCAGTCGTGCGTTTTATAGGCATGCGCCGTCTGCCGCGGCTTCGGGCGCGTAAAGGTTCGTGCAGCAACGGCGCGGGCTTCGTTGAGGGATTGTAGCTCGGTGGTGGTGGCGCCCATGAGGGTTATTTTTGCGGCGGCGAAGGAGGATACTGGGAGGGCGGGGTCTTTGAAGGGCGGTTTGAGGAGGCCGAGCTTTGGGATCATGAATTTTTGGTTTGTGGCGGGGACGGAGAGGGTCGAGGAGACGGCGGCGGAGAGGTCGCTGATTGTTGCTGAGAGGGGGAGGGTGAGAGTCTGGGGAGTGTTGTGGTGCGAGAGGGTGATGGTTTGAGTCTCTTCGTCTGCGTCCGGAGAACGCGGGGCAACTTCTGCAGCTTCCATTGTGCTGTATGTCCGTATGTTGTGTATATAAATAAATCAAATAATGAGAGAGCACGAATCTCTAAAGGTTGATGTTATTGTATCATTGTATAGAAAGAGTAGTTGTTGTAGGTATTACAGCGAAGTAAGTAAGTATGTAGATTGTCGTGGAAGATGCGAGGCTACCATGTGGATTCATAAGCATTTTCTGAATAGTACGCCACCTTGGGGTTGGGTCGGTTCCACAGCCTTGCCCTTGTTCGCCTTACTCACGCTTATCGCGCCTTCTTATCGGCTGTCACGGGTGAACGCGTTGGTTGGTCCTGTGCCTGTCAAATGGTACCGCCGTGCCTCGGCTCCCCCCATACTTTCTCGTGGAGCCGCCCGGCTGGCCCCAATGCATGACCTGTAATCTCCAAACATCACTATAATAGCGGCTTGTCCTGTCCGGCAATCATATAACTGGCGCTCTAACCTGGATTTACATCCCAGACGCGCTTTCTACTCTTGCTATCAGGGCGACATTGGCTTCAATGACATAGCGCTGACAGGATGGCTGACTCAGTTGGTGAGTTTGCACCCCCTTGACAGCTTAATCCAGAGCACTCCTGCCGGACCTTCGGATGTCGCGTGTGCTCTGTCTTATGCGTTCTACGTGGCCTCTATACTTCAATTAGAAGAACAAACACTGATAATGTTCCTTACTGTAGATCGCGTGTTTGTGCACGCCCTCAACACCGTCAAGAAGATCCCACGCACCGGCTCTGCCCGGCCGCCACCGGCCGACCGCCTACGCCTCTATGGATTATACAAGCAGGCTATGGAAGGGGATGTGGATGGTGTGATGGATAGGCCGGGTGGTGGAGGATATACGAAGGACGAGGACACGATAAGGGAGCAGGAGAAGTGGGATGCGTGGGATGCTCAAAAGGGAGTTAGCCGGACAGAGGCTAAGAGGCGGTATATCGAAGCATTGATCGAGACGATGCACCGTTATGCGAGTACAACTTCGTAAGTTTCCTAACTACGCGTCTGGGTATTGGCTACTAACGCAGCTGTGCATAGGGACTCGAGGGAGCTAGTAGCCGAACTAGAGTTCGTCTGGGACCAAATTAAACATAACAGCGCGAGCTCGTCAAATTCGTCGCCGCCCCGTGGAGGGTCGGGCCGCAGATTTACGGCGCCCATGTCAGGCAGCGAGGGTCCGATGAAAGTATTAAGCCCCATGTCGCAGGACGATGAGGCGGACAGAGAACACGTACGACGACTTGTCGAGGGAGAGGACGGGTCGGACGAGGAGCTCCAGGACGCGGACAAGGCGAAGGGGACACCATGGAGGACGAAGGTCGAGTCGACGCTGGTGAAGATGACCGCAGAGGTAGCGGCGCTGCGGGAGCAGATTGCCTCGGGGAGGGAGTGGAGGGACAAGAAACAACGTACGATTGGCGCGTGGCTGGGCTGGCTTCTATTTGCTGCCTTGAAGCAGGTGGCTTTCGATGCGTTTTTCCTGATGCTGGTCCTAATTTGGATGCGGAAGAAGAAAGATCGCCGACTCGAGGATCTCGTGCGGGAGTTTCTCCGACAGGGAAGAGCTTACATACGGCAATTCTTACCGCCTCGCTGAACCCAGTCCAACTCTATTACCGGCTGATGATAGCCTTTATGGCTACGACAATTGTCACAACAGTTGTCACGGCAGCTCTACCCCCGAATCGCCAAAAACTCTCAATTGTATATCACTATATACCCAATCCAACACCCAAGAAATTTAAACACATCGCCTCTCAACCGCATTTCACGCTCATGACTTCAAGAGGTTAGGAACCCACGCGGTCTTGCGCTCGGTATACAGCTCAGCCGTCGCCTGCCTTGCCCCCACCCACGCCAGATCGTCTATGATGCCCGTCTTTACGATCTTCCCGCCCGGAAAGAAGTCACCACTACGCCACAGCGTCGTGCCGCAGTCGCCGCAGAAGTGCGACGTGATGACATTCCCCGAGTCACCAGTCTTAGTGAACTCCTTGGGGGTGCCTAGAGACGTTCAGCATGGAAATAAGGCAAGGGAATAGAGAGGACCAAGGAAAGGGTTAGGTACCGGAGACGACGGTGAAGTTCTTGTCGAGCACTAAGGCGTTGTGGCTGAACACCGAGCCCGAGGTCTTGGTGGAAATAAGGCAAGGGAATAGAGAGGACCAAGGAAAGGGTTAGGTACCGGAGACGAGGGTGAAGTTCTTGTCGAGCACTAAGGCGTTGTGGCTGAACACCGAGCCCGAGGTCTTGTGACAATCAAGACAGTGGCAGAGGACCTAGGATGCTGTTAGATACCGTGTTTATGCTCAAGGAGATTTGTGGGACATGCGTTCTTCTCAGGCTCGCCGGTTACGGTGACCTTAACGTTGCCGCAACAGCAGCTTCCTGTTTGGGTAGACATGGTGGATGATTCGTTTGGTAGGATGTATATACGCTGTATTTATAAGGGTAGATATTATAGAAAAACCTTAGATGGAGAATGGATTCTTAGGCTCGTATATATAGTTGTATAAAATAAATCACGGGACCATTCATTGAAGCTTTCGGACCCCCTCTTATTACCCCACAATCGCAGTGATACTGAGCCGAAGCTCCCTGCATAAATTTCATCCCGCTTCACGTCATTTCTGACAAAGCACTGGTCTCGCAGCCAGTAGCGTGAGGCCATAGCCAAACCTCCATCAACTGGATGCATGATATCACTTCCTTCTTAAAAGGGATATGCTGGTTGATTACTAAGTGCTATGCTCGGCAGTTCCCTACCAGTCAGTGAGATGGTGCATGGCACGTGATTTAATATCGCCAACTCGTGAATGCACGTGGTCCCCCTTTCTCACAACCAGATCCGTTACAACAACCTCCTTGCATGTATAGGAACAATTCCTAATCGCTGAGGGTTTGTTTGGATCTTGTATGATATGATAGGTGATAGGTAAGTAGATGGCCATGTAGTTTCATGTCCGAATTCGTTCTGAGCAGTTACCATTACATAGACGACCTGTTCTCTTGTGTCACTGCTAAGCAAGGTAAGCACTGAAATTCAGCTGCATAAAGAAAAGGCCTAGATTGCTTGAGACGGTGTAATATAGCGCTCACATAAACTTTTCACCGCCAGATCAGTAACCTAACATCACAACAGGAATTCACCTCTCCACCTGCGCCTATTAAGCAGCGCCTGCCTTACAAGGATCTATCCGGAAGGCGCTTTCTAGACGCAACACTCAACAAAGCCTCTGCTTTAATCCCGCATCTCAACCTCAACACTAATAGAAATCAAATACCGTCTACGGGTTGATATTACTAAGGCAATAATGGATCCGATGGAGATCGACACGACGCCGTCAGCAGCTCCAACATCTCCCACCTCGCAAAGAAGTAATATACCCCAAGCCAGGCCACCTCCACCCTCGGATAGACCACCTCTAGCAAAACGCGTCTCATTCGAAGTCCCTCCACGGGCCGAAGATCCAAAGAGACAACGCCCCTCACCCCCACCACCACCGGTACAGACAGGAGAAACAATCACATCGGTATGCCTCCCTAACCCCCTGCCCCTCGAAGCTCCGACTAACACCTTGCAGCCCGTCACACCCGTCACACCCGTCACACCCGTCACACCCGTCACACCCGTCACACCCACCACACCTACTCCCCCCTCCCTCAGCCTCCTCCCCTCCATCTTCCTCCCCTTCCATGGCCTCCCCACCTCCTCCTCCTCAACCACGCCCCCAAGCCGCAAATCCACCCTCGTCCAAACGATCGACAACCTCGCCGCACAGAAGAAAGCCATAAAGCGGCTTCAGATCTTCCTAGCTCTCCAGGAACGTGACCGCATAATTGTCACTGAGCGGGCCAAGGCGCGCGCTGCCGAGGAAGAGGGGGAAGGGGGAGCGGCATGGGAAGTTTCGGCCGAGGAGATGGATGCTATTCACTCGCGCCTGGCGGCGAGGCCAGATCCGAAGAAGCCGAGCAGGGACTTCGAGTACAGAGGCGGCGACTGGATTCGTGACCCTGTGGAGAGGGAGAAGTGGAAGAGGCCGAAGGGGGAGGAGTTGGGGCATGGAGTCGCGGAGAAGGTGTTGGTGTTGACGGCGGAGGCGGCGGCGAAGATGAAGGCGTATGAGCTGCAGACTAATTCGGTGGTGGAGGGGAAGAAGAGGGCGCTGGAGAGTGAGAGGAAGAGGATGGGAGCGTTGGAGGGGACGGGAAGAGAGGGAAGCGGCGTGACGAGATCGGATTGAGGTTGAGTCTGAGGTGAAAGAGATGGGTTCTAGCCTAATCAGCTGGCGTTCGGGATTTCCTAAGAGTCGTTGCACGGTATGGGCCGTCGGATATGGAGTTTATGATAGGAGTCGGATACCCACAGAAACTGGCCTTCATTCTTGTCTTCAGGAAAGCGGCTATATACAGCTTCCAAAATGAATTTCTGAACACAAATGCTAATTACAAGAGATAGTGTTAGATGAAGTAATAGCTGGCGCTTCGGCGCGAGAGGAACGTGACAACTATCTTCGCAACCCTACGACCTATCGTCAGCCGCAAATTTATCATTCCAAAACGATCTATAATGCTTCTCCCGCCCAATCTCCTTGATATTGTCCACCTCCCTCGGCGTCAGCTTCCACCTCCCAATATTCGCCACGTACGCCTTCAACCGATCCTCCTTCGAACTAGTCGTCAGAACCACCATCCCTTGGTCCACCACCCACCTCAACGCCACCTCAGCCTCAGTAACCCCATACTTCGCCGCCAAGTTCGAATAATACCTGTCCATTGGCCCTGGTCGCGCGTGAAGCAGCGCCGCCAGTGGCGAATACGCCACCGTCGCGATACCGTGCTCCTGGTTAAACTCTACCAGGCCCTTGTGCTGTAGGTACGGGTGGTATTCGATCTGGTTCACCGCTGGTACGACCTTAGCGGTCTTGAGGACCGCCTCGAGCTGTGGCTGCAGGAAGTTGCTAACGCCGATGCTGCGTGCGCGGCCGCTGGCCTGGACGGCTTCGAACTCGGCCCACTTGGCCTGTAAGTCGGCATCCGAGGAGGCGAAGAAGGGCGCGTGGATGAGGTAGAGGTCGACGTAGTCCAGGCCCAGCTTCTCGAGGGAGGACGTGATGCTGGCTTCTGTGTCTGTGGGTTTGCTGCCGGGGATTTTGGTGGTGACGAAGAAGGTGGAGCGGGGGAGGCCGGATTGCTTGATTGCTTCGCCGAGCTCGCGCTCGTTACCGTAGACCTCAGCGCCGTCCAGGTGGTAGAAGCCGGCGCGGATGGCCGTGAGGATCGTAGCGACGAGAGATTCGTCTAGGTCGTTGCCAGTGTTGCCTACGCGGGCTTGGGCGGTGCCGGTACCATAACCAAGCTGAAGGATGGTTAGCTTGAAGTGTAGGGGAATGATAATCAGAAGCAGAAACTGACCATGGGAATTTTGTGCCCATCGTTGAGTGTGAGGATTGGGACTCCTTGGACCTCTTTGGGAGAATCGGCACTGGTGTTCCCCTCGTGAGAGGGGTTGTAGGAAGCTGTAGTGGAATTCATATTGATGACTTGTTGAGCTAGAGTTAATATGGTAGATTATGCACAGTTTCGGCTTTAGAACCAAGGAATTGTAGACAGAATCCGTTGAAAAGCGGAAGTGTCGGGATATATTTGAGGGGCAATGCGCGGGGTATGACGAGTCGCACTATTTTCGGCAGAGTACAATGGAGCCTATCGAACTGCCTTGCTACAGACTTTGGGGACCAATTTAAACAAATTAGTAGTAGATTTTAATATATTATCAAAGATGTTTGCTATATCCCTCTGAAACGAGCCCGAAATCAAGTAAAGCATGAAATTATACTTGAAGAAATCGAGAGTTATCTGTAAGCTGTTTCTTATCGGTTATCGCCCTAAATCCCACGCCCGAAGCTTGTTATCCGGCTGCGGCATAACGTCACTCCCGCTGCCCTCAGCACTTTATTTCATCTCCATACCTCCTCTAGCGCTCTATTTCATATATATTAATATTATATATTATATATGGCATGCTATTCCGACAATTGCTACGCCCTATGAACACCTGCGCACGTTTCGCGCAGATGTCGTCCCATATCACTAGCAGCGCTTCCTCCCAGGGCCCCTCCAGAGGCGTAGCCCTGAAGGATCTCCCGAAGTCTTGGAACTTTACGGCAAATCTACCAGCCGACTCTGCCTTTCCAAGCCCAGCGATATCACACAAGACACCGAGAGATGATCTAGGCCCTCGGATGGTCAAGGGTGCTCTCTTTACTTGGGTGCGCCCTGAGGAAGCGGTGGACCCTGAACTACTCGGAGTTAGCACCGAGGCCCTCAAAGATTTGGGCATCAAGCCAGAGGAAGCAGAGACAGAAGAGTTTCGTCAACTTGTCGCTGGTAATAGGTTACTTGGTTGGAACGAAGACAAACAAGAAGGCGGATACCCCTGGGCACAATGCTATGGAGGTTGGCAATTCGGATCTTGGGCCGGCCAACTCGGTGACGGCCGCGCCATCTCTCTATTCGAGACGACAAACCCCGATACAAAGACTAGATACGAGCTACAACTGAAGGGAGCTGGGATTACACCTTACTCGCGTTTTGCAGATGGTAAGGCAGTTTTGCGCTCGTCAATCCGCGAATTCGTCGTCTCTGAAGCGCTTAACGCTCTTCGCATTCCGACCACTCGTGCCCTGTCTCTCACCCTCCTCCCACACTCCAAAGTCCGCCGCGAAAGGACCGAACCTGGGGCAATCGTAGCCCGTTTTGCACAATCATGGCTACGCATCGGAACATTTGACCTCCTCCGCGCCCGTGGCGACAGGGACCTCGTCCGCACGCTCGCCGACTACACCGCCGAACATGTCTTCAGCGGATGGAGTTCCCTTCCTGCTCGTCTTCCCGACGACCAGCAAGATACCGCTGAGCCCCCCTCTACCCCCGTCGAAAAAGATACAATCGAGGGGCCGTCTGGGCTGGAGGAAAACCGATACGCCAGACTCTACCGTGAGATAACCCGCCGCAACGCCAAGACCGTTGCAGCGTGGCAGGCTTATGCCTTTACCAACGGCGTCCTCAACACCGACAACACATCCCTAATGGGCCTGTCCCTTGACTTTGGCCCCTTCGCCTTCCTCGACACCTTCGACCCCAACTACACCCCCAACCACGACGATGGCATGCTACGCTACTCCTACCGCAACCAGCCCACCATCATCTGGTGGAACCTGGTGCGCCTCGGCGAAACCCTCGGTGAGTTAATCGGTGCTGGCGCCGGCGTCGACGCTGCCGAATTCGTCGAGAAGGGAGTTCGCCAGGAAGACGCGGACGAGCTTGTCTCACGCGCCGAGGGGCTCATCACGCGGACTGGGGAGGAATACAAGGCCGTCTTCCTAGAGGAATACAAACGACTTATGACTGCGCGGCTGGGGCTCAAGGTCCACAAGCCCGATGACTTCGAGACGCTGTTTAGCGAGCTACTAGATACGATGGAGGCACTCAAGTTAGATTTTAACCAGTTCTTCCGCCGACTGAGTGGAGTAAGTGTTAAAGAGATAGAGAGCGAGGAGGCTAGGAAGGAGAAGGCTGGATTGTTCTTCCATAAGGAGGGGGTGGTTGGAGATGAGGCTGCGGCGAGGGAGCGAGTTGGCGCGTGGTTGGATAAGTGGCGTGTGAGAGTTGTGGAGGACTGGGGCGCACAGGGCGAGGTAACGCCACAGGCGGAGGAAGAGAGACAGGCGGCAATGAAGGCTGTGAACCCGAATTTCATCCCGCGTTCATGGATTCTGGATGAGGTTATCCGTCGCGTGGAGAAGGAGGGGGAGAGGGAGGTACTTGGGCGCGTGATGAAGATGGCGCTGAACCCCTTTGAGGAGACATGGGGAGGCGACCGAGAGGAAGAGGAGAGGTGGGTGGGGGATGTGCCGAGGGAGGGGAGGGGGATGCAGTGCAGCTGTAGTTCTTAGATTGATGTGTATATTAGGGCAGGATATCATGGCTGTTAATCAATGCATATAAGAACATACAGCGAGGCGCGACAAATCGCTCGCCGAATGGGATATAAATCAAACGGATTGTTTATCTGCCATAGATGGGCGGTATCCGCCCCGTCGCTGGCTGTAATGTGAACATAATTGATGGTACTAGGCGACCAGCCGTTTGAGGGGCCCTATTGGCGACCCTCCTCGACAACTGGATATCTCAGTCTATTAGTATCATACCTGCTCACCCATTCATCATCTACCCTAGCTCTAACAACTCATCTCGTTCATTGCGGCTCCACACGGCAAACTCCTACCGCAAATATTGGTTACTTAAATTACTTAAACTACAAATGATATTAACGATTTCATACGACCCAAGCACAGCTAGGATAGTTGGGCCACCACGCACAAAGTGCCCACGGTTTCAGCGCAACAACAATCAGGACGCTGATTTCGTACAAAAAATATTGAAATCAGGCTGCTCTGTCAGAGCTCATTCATCTTAAGCGCTGGTACTTGTAATTGTGGCGGGAGTGATACCCAATTATGCAGCGGTTAGGCTCCTAGAGTCGCGCCATTGACCTCTCCTAATTGGCAAGCCGGGATCTGGCCACCTATATTGAAATATCATCAGCGTGAATGGATAGAATGGCCAAGCCTCCCTTTAGATACTGAATACCTGATTGGCATGTTAAGCATTCCTTCGGAGTTTCCCACCAAAGTATGATTGTGTTGACAAGGCTGGCCAGTCGAACATCGCCCGGTTGCTGCGCCATTTCCTATCCCTGAAGCCGGTGTAGATGCAAGCCCACACGATGGGTGTCACAAAAGAGCCGAGGGAACGTGTCGCAATGAGATGGGATTATTTCTCTTATCTTGGGACTCTGTGTCCGCTGATACCTTTGCATCCATCCCCCCCCAAAAAACTACCATTAAGTACCCAGAGAAATGCAGTGAATTTCACAAGGTGAACAACTTTAGTCCTTGCTTCGGGTGGAAAATACTGACGTTAAGAGCTATACTTTAGCTATTATGGCCATGGCTGTTGTTGGTGAGGTTGGGGCCATTGTTGGCCTCATTTCGGGAACAATTGCAATCGTCAACACCACAGCAACATTCTACGACAGCTTCAAAGACGTCAATGGCCAACCCGAGGAGTTCCGTAGTATTGCTTCAAAATTTCCACTAGTACTTGAGATCCTGGAAGCGGCGAAGGAGGATGAAGCGGCAAGAAGACTAGATGAAAGCGTAAGAAGTGAAGCCGAGAACAACATCAAAGAGTGCACAGAGAAAGTCAAGGCGCTTCAGAAAATTTTCAAAGCAGTTCTCCGCCATGACGATGATAACTGGCTTGAGCGTTATAAAAAGGCATTCATTGGATTAAGCAAAGGGAAACGGGCAGAGGAGTTGATGAAAGAGATTATGAGGCACGTTAAGCTAGTTACATGCGACAGATTAATGGGAACGGCGACTACGACCCAGATTGACAAGCTTCAAGAGGCGATTCAAGAAATGCTCGACATACGTTCTTCGATACCCGATGATGATAGACCTATCGTTCAGAACCACACAGGAAGCGGCCACAACAACAATATATTGAACAAAAGCACGAACAATAACTCTTCGACGGGCGTAATGCAAGTTAACCAGGGTGGGGGCTCGCAAGAATACCACGTTCATAGTAAGGAGGCGCCTTAATGAGAACAATGTTTTGGTCTAACAAATATATGCCCTATAGACCATTCCAGCCCTGAGAAATATACTAGTATGTCTCGTCTTAATCAATTGCTTTATATCCCGTCTAATGTTTATGCTATCCGTACAGGCCTCCTGCAGTCCCTGTATTTTTTCGATATGGATACTCACAAAAAAGGCATTTCAGAAGCCGCGGCGAACACATGCCAGTGGCTATGCGACGAGCCAAACTACAAAGACTGGCTTGTGCAACGACAAAAGCTGCTATGGATTATAGGGATCCCCGGGTCAGGAAAATCGACGCTTTTGAAATACATCTATCAGCAAGACAAATCAAGGAGTGAGCCAAAGGAAGCCACGCCGGCACCATTCGAACGTGGCCCCAAAAAAACTATTGTAGCTTCATTTTTTTGCCACAGCACTGGCGATCCTCTCCAAGGAAACCGCATTGGCTTACTTCGCTCACTGCTACACCAGATGCTACAACAGATTCCAGCATTGCCATACGAGGTCGCTTTAGATTTCGACAAGAGATGCCAGCTAGAAGGCAAACCTGGAAACAAATGGGAGTGGCATGAACGTGATCTAGAAACCATGCTAGAAAATTCCATATCCTATATCTCAAAGGAATATCCAGAGGAATTCGTACTTCGTATTTACGTAGATGCGCTTGATGAGTTTCGCAGCAAGGAGCCCAACTACAGCAAAGAACCGAAAGACTTAGCAGATTACTTCGAGAGTTTAATGTCACTAGACAGACCTGGCATTGACTTCAATGTATGCATCTCCTGTCGAAAACTTCCGATTACAGTTAAGGGCAGTTTTCTGGTCTCCATGGAAGGCAAAAATCGCGGAGACATATTAACTTATGTAAAAACCAAACTTAGCGCCATTAGAGGGAAAGGAGATGAAGCCCAAGAGCTCATTGATTGGATAGCAACAACATCTTCTGGAATTTTCCAATGGGCTGTTATTGTCGTTGAGAAAGCTAGAGAGTTGAACGAAGATCTCGAATCTCCAAAGCGTATTCTTAAGAAGCTAGAAGATATGCCTCAAGCACTCGACAATCTTTATCACAAGAGCTTTTCGGCAATGGATAGTGCCGATCGACTTCAATCATTACGACTTCTGCGCTGGATCTGTTTTGCTGAGGGATCTCTATCAGTAGAGGAGTTACATGATGAAATGGAGTTCAACCAGTCTATTACGACGTCGCGGAAGTCGGCGGATTACAGAAGCAGTCATCAGGAAAAGGAAAACATGATAAAGAAACTTTCATGTAACTTGGTGGTAATAACATATCACGAGGAACGCTACATCGTACAACTAAGACATCAATCAGTGCACGATTACTTGGTATCTAAAGGGCTGCAGTATCTCAAAGAAACCGCTCCAACATCTGGCACTACTCCCTCTGGCGCAACTGGATGCGTACATCTTCAGTTACTAATGTCGTGTATAAACTATATGGTCTCAAAGAAAGAAGCACTTGACCGATGTCATGGATTGCAAGCATCGCTAGAGGGCACTGCTACAAACCAAAGACAAACTTCAAACAGCATCAATGAGTTTCAAGATACTTGTCCCTTCTCTAGCTACGCAGCTACCCACTGGGCTCACCACGCAAATCGAGCGGAATTAGAGGATTCCAACCAAAGACACCTACTACGACTCTACCAAGTGCTATCTAGCACACTCTTCATCGAGAAGTTTAATAAAATGTCTGGTCGAAATGTTTATGGAGATGAAGGCATCGCACTCTTACATATTGCGTCACAACAGGGCCTTCTTAGGCTCGTCAAATTTATTCTTCATCCTCAGGACAATCCCACAGCTACTAGTGCTACTAGTATCGCAGAAAACGGCATCATCGATAAAATTATGGCAAAACTATCCAAGAAGACATCTACCAAGGTCGACGTTAATATACAAACTACCTTGGGCCAAACCCCTCTCATTTTAGCCATTCGAGGGCGCCACGAGTCTGTAGTGAAATTGCTCCTTGAAAACAACAGTGCTAATGTTGATATAACAACAAAGTTTGGCGAGACAGCGCTTATATTTGCTGTAAAAACCAGACAAAAGAGGATAGTGGAATTGCTCGTTAAGCGTGCTAGGATCAATATAAACAGAGAATACCAGCTTGGGCACACAGCGCTTATGACGGCTGTGATTCTAGGGTATGGAGAAATAGTGGCGCTTCTCCTTCATCGTAAGGAGATCGATGTCAACGCCGGAGATATATTTCGTACAACAGCGCTTCTATTTGCCATAAAGGGGGGGGATGAGAGCATAATAAGAGAACTTCTTGAGAAGAGGAAGGGAATGGCCAACATTAACATTAGCGCCAAAAACATGTCCAATCAGTCGCCGCTCATTATTGCTATTCAGTATAAGCGCTGGAATATTGTTAAGCTATTACTTGAGAAGAAGAGTATTATGAGCAAAGAGGATAAGAAAGTTGCAGAAGCTATGGAAATACTCACACCTAACGGGTGGATTAGAATGAAACAGGCGATGATAGACAGCGTAACACAGATTTGAGAAATTCCCTGGTTGCCAAATTAGTTCCGTCTTATTCGTCAGACTTCGCAAGGTATAGATTTATGCTCTGTACTCATACATATGACTTCCTTCGGTCCGATATCTTTTACTTAATCCAACTACACCTAGATCGACAGGGGCACGAGGAACTTGCCCATTGGAGTTACAGTCAAGCCCGTCGTTGGAGATGGGGCTGTTTACCGCGTGGATGGAGAAATTAGGAAGTGCCATGGAAGCCACGATATAACATAAGCTCTACGGATCATCCGTTTGCGCATGGCATGCATGTTCGCGATTCTCACAAGGCATTTTCAGTAGAGCTGAAAATTGCCGAGGAAATTCTATGGGGGGGGGGTTTTATTGAGGACTGAGTTAGTAGCTGGAGCTGTTGCGCTTATCAAAACCTGCATCGCATGACAGAGAATGAGCCATTCTCGCTCATCACCGCCCGACCTATGAGATCATTACAACCCGCACCCTAACCCCGCCTAACGGCCCACCACATATCATCGACCAGTTGCCAGGTCCACTTAAAGTATTATATGTACAGTATATAATAAAAGTTGCTTTCGAAGCATATCATTTATTCCCCTCAACTATTTAACACGTCGCCAACAATGCTCATTCTAATTGCCGGCATCACGGGTAATGTTGGGAAGCAAGCTGCACTCGCTGGGCTGGAGCGAGGCCACCAAATCCGCGGGCTGGGTCGTTCACCAACAAAGCTCGATCCCGCTGTACTCTCTGGCTACGAATCATTTGTGCAATCAGAGAATTACTACGACATCCCCGCATTGGAGAGAGCGGTCCAAGGTGTCGATGCTGTGATCTGTGCCTATGGCGGACTCCCAGAGCTAGCACTCGAGGGACAGCTCTTGCTCCTGCGCGCTGCGGAGCGGGCTGGAATCAAGGTTGGTGGCTGAACTCTCGCATTAATGCGCAATTTATTGGCTAATAGTATGATGCGTGACTTCAGCGCTTCCTAGCTGCATCTTGGAACTACGATTGGCGCCGCATTTCGTTGCGTGATCAGGAAGTCTACGACCCGTACATAGCCTTTCACGCCCAAGCTAGTCTCTCTAGCAGTATCAAGACTCTGCATATTCTGACCGGCATATTGGCTGAAGTATTCTTTGGCTCTCATCCGGAGCGTGGCTTCACACCTGCTGACGATGGTGTGTGGGATCCGGAACCGCAGGGCACTGCTAGCACTGGCCCAGATCACAGGGTAAGGGCAATGGACGTCTATGGGACCGGCAACGAGCCGTGGTTTTTCACTACAGAGGCCGATGCGGGCGCGTTTAGTATCGAAGTCGTGACGGGTCCGGGTGCAGAGAAGGGGGGCTTTGTGAACTTGGTCTCGTGGGTGCATTCCCTGCGCGAGGTGGCCGAGATTTACCAGAAGGTCCATCCAGAAGCGTACGTTGAGATCACGGAAAAGGGGTCGGTGGAGGAGCTGGAGAGGAAGGCGGTTGCGGGGCGAGAGAAAGGGAGTAGGAGCAAGTTTTGGGAGTACCATCGCTTGTTCTTTCAGTTATTCACAATTAAGGGAACTTGGAACTTGGGGAAGTTGGATAATGATAGTTATCCTGGAGTAAAAGCGACGAGCTTGGAGCAATTTTTTAAGGAGAACCCTAATATCTAAGCTAAGGTAGGTAGGTGAATTATTAGAAACCTTGCATCTAACTAATTGTAAGTCGTCTTGACCGAAAGAGTCTTAAGCATCACTTATGACACCCATAAACCCAACGCTACTGTGTAGGTGAAGCAAAGGGTTCTATTGCCAAACTAGTTAAATCTTAAGAGTTAAATGCCAAAAGTCTGCCTATACTCCGTATATCGCTGCGAATAGAATAACCCGTATTACTCCTTTGTGATAAAGCGTGCGTTGTAGACCTACAGCTTAAAGCCGGTCCGGCGCAGCTTCTGAAAGACTCCGTCATGATCGTACTTTTTCGACACAGTGTGTAGCAGCTTAATGTTATCCTTTCCGTAGTGGCTGTAGGGCTTCTGGTCTTTCCAGGCGTAGTTGAGATAGACCCAATCAATCCAATGCCCGGCCTCTTTCTCCTCCTTGTTAATAGCATCAATGAACTCGCGTGCAATTGGTAGGATCGCGTTCTGGTTCTCCTCGGTGTCGACGGTCAGAGAAACAAGCCACATGAGGACGGGGCCGTCTTTGACAACGCGCTCAAGGCCAAGGATGTTGCCCCCGCGCGCCACACTGTTGTCGACCATGGAGTTGGTGACGGGCTGTAGCTCGACGAGGGTGCTGAAGTTGGAGTTGGGGGCGGCGGCCTGCATCAGGGGTATGTATTTGTGATGGAGGTCATCAATGATGGTAAGGGCCTCGAAGGTGTTAGTAGTCATACCGGTGAACCAGTTGGCGCTGGTGGATGTTAGTAAATGATTATATAAGACTTCGCAGAAGCGAAGATATATGTTAGGCTTACTAGAGACCAAGAGGCGTGGGTCCGGTGAACTGGGGGATAATATCAGATATGGATCCCGAGGTCACGGTGCTAGATATGTTGGGCAGCGCAAGGAACCCATCGAAGGCCGGAGCGTTAGCAATGCCCTTGTTGTTAGTCAAGATGGATCGAATAGAGAATCCAGTAGTGTCAAAGTATAGGGCGATGATGGTCTGATCGGGGGAGTTCTCTTCGGTCTTCTCCACAAAGTCAAGGTACTCGGTGAACACGTTGTCTCTCTCGCTCAGCTCATAGCTAGTGAAGCCACCCCAAAGCTGGGTACCCTCAACAACCTCTGGAGTTACATTATTAGTCAACTGCATAACACCGTCAAATTTTAGAATAGGTGCAATTGCTTACTCTGCTCAACTAGGGTGACAAAGCCCAGGTTTCCGGAGCCGCCCTTCTGGGCCTTCCAGAGGTCAGCATTCTCGTTAGAGTTTGCGTTGACAACGCTGCCATTGGCAAGAACAATCTCCCAGTTTTCGACAGCGTCGCAAGTGAAGCCGTGAGAGTTGGCGTGGAAGGAATACCAGAAGGTTGTTAGCCAGTGCTTGCCAGTATGCCCATCACGTAGAGAATACGTACTCCGCTACCAGTGGCGAAGCCACCAACACCGACAACAGATGCTCGCGCACCGACGACAGCAACATTGTACGGGTTGAGAGTCTCATATACAGAGCCCCATTTTGCTCCGGGCTGCATCGAGACTATCCCAGTGTCCAGGTTGTAGCTTGTCGAGTTCAGGTGACCAAAGTCAACCGTGACACCCTCAGCGATGCCGTTGGAGCCTTTAAATGCCGAGTGAGCACCAGCCTTAATACCGAAAGGACATTGATTCTTGGTGAGAATCTTGACGATGGCTTGCACATCCTTAGTGCTCTCGGGCAAGACCATGCACCAGGCGTGTTGCGCCGCATTGGCGGAGTAGTACGTATTCAATTGCGCATCATACTGTACACTGTCTGGCAAGAGAACTTTGCCGCGAAGCTGGCCGTCGGCCCCAAGAGCCGCGCACTGGATACAGGTCAGCGATCTTGTGGCGTCAATTGCGGGTGCGAACGGAGACGAGGATATGGCAGAGGTGAGACACATACACAGACGCTGTGGGGATCATTGCCCGCAATCGCAGTAGTAGCGAGAGTCGCAAGCGACGCCGCAACTGAGAACTTCATGGCGGCGAGGGGAATCAAGAACAGGAGATGCGGTGACAGACACAATTACAGCGACAGTTACAGCAACAGCAACAGCAACAGCAACAGCGATAGTTACGGTGACGATGAACGCTTGAGACACACAGAGAACAGAGGAAAACTCAGCCATGCACGCTTAGGAGGCGACATCTAGATATGCCCCCTCTCCGGCGGGACCGAACGGATAGCCCGCATTGTGGAATATGTGCCCCATTACCCCGTGCCCCACAAACAAACACGCCCACCTGGAGGATCCTAGGAACGGAATATTCCCAGGAACGGAGCAGGAACGGAGGAAACAACAAAGCGCGATTGCGCCGTTGGTCATTACGTTGTTGGAGTAGCTGGAGTAGTGTAGTTTACTAGTACGCAATGGTTACTACTGCTTAGCTGGCGCTCGCTATTGGGGCGCATTTAGTCTGTGCTAAGGTTATGGTAGGTTAAATCGGCACTCCACTTGGTTTAATCCATGGTTTTAACCTTGTCGTCCACTCAGATCTCTGCCTGACCCGGTAGATAATGCCCTACGCCTTACTCTATGAGACATGACTAGGCATGACCAGAAATGAGGGTCATCCCGGATCCAACTTGCAGCAGCGGGGGATAACGTCAAATGAGCGAATGGCTACTAGGAGATCTGCGGCCTCGCAAGGATTGAAAACGAGGGGGCCCAGGCCAATTCCAGCAATACGGAGTGTCCTGTTTCGGTGAAAGGAGGCGCACAGGCATATACCATATATATAATCTGGCTGTGTCGCTCCCCACGCGGTGCGCAGCTTTCCCAAACCTCTGGTTTCTCGTCTGGTGACGCAACGTGCCGTGCAGCCACCCGCGTTGGCGATATGTCAGAGTTTCCAGTCGTCGATGGTGTAACGGTGTTGATGCCGCCGCCACCAGGCGTCGTCCCGAATTTCGACCATCCGCGCCAGAATGAGTGGTTGGCGCACTACTTGGTGTTCGGCATACTCGGACCCTTGGCCTTTCTCGCACTGTTACAGCGCTTCTACACGAAGCTGTTCTTGACCAAATCCTGGCGTTTACAGCTTGATGACTGTTAGTATCCACGGGAGCCACCGATAACCTGTCACTGACCTCGATAGTTTTTATGTTCCTTGGATGGGTACGTTACGGCGATACAGCGAATCTCTGTGACACACGACTAATAACCACCTGCAGTCGATGTCAATAGTAACACAAGTAATACTTACTGGTAAGAACACCTGACGTCAATGTGTCCGGATGGCTTTGCTGATGATACCATCGCAGTATCCATCGCCGAGGGTGGCATGTGCGCCCATGCGTGGGAAATGCCACTCGAAAGATTCGAGAGATACTCGGTAGTAAGTTCTAACAATCCCTCATGGTCATCCCGCACATCGCATAACTCGGGCTGATGAATTTGCACAGGCCACATACGTTGCAGCCCCTGTCTACCAGCTCTGCAATGGCTTCACGAAACTGTCGCTGCTCATAGTCTACATGAGGCTGTCGCCGCAGAAATGGTTTCGCATCGCCGGCTGGTTCAGTATCGTCGTTGTGGTCCTCTACACAGCCGTCATCTCAATCCTTATGTTCTTCCACTGCCATCCCGTCCGCCGGGCTTTTGACTTCAAGATCCAAACGGGATCCTGCTTAGACGCCGGCGCCTTGTACATTGCTACGGCTATATCCAACATAGTTACCGATATTATGCTCTTCCTGCTGCCAACTCCGGTGATTCTTAAGCTCAGGATGAGCACGTCGCAGAAGGTTGGGATTCTCCTGGTCTTTGGCATCGCCTCATTGTGAGCCGGCCCACCTTCTAACCCCCCAGGTGAAGATATCGTTTACTGACTAGCAACTGCACAGGACTGTTGCGACCTCCATTATCCGACTGGTGTATCTACCGCGAACCCTCAAGAGTACCGACATCTCCTGGGATGCGGCAGAGGCAAACGTATGGACGTACGTACCAACTAGAAACCCAAGGCCATTCAACCCCATCCAAGCTCTAACGTGGCCATAGTTTCGTTGAAGGCAATCTATTCGTCATTTGCGGTTCGATTCCCACAATGCGTCGTTTCTTCACGCATATGTTCCCAGGCCTATTTGGCTCCCTCTCAGCATTCGTCGACCCAGCGAAGTCTCCTCAACGCAGCAATAATACCCACAGCGGGTCACGGAGACGAAATCATCTAAATGAGCGGCCTCCAGATTCCATCGACCTCCAGTCTTTTCCGGTTAATGGAGAACAGCGCAATAGAGCAACACCTCAGTCCACTGCGGTGGTTACTTCAAGTGGAGATGCGGATAACCATAGCGAGAGGGCTATCCTTCAGACAAGGACGTATACAGTGCAGTCGGAACAAGATTCAATAAGCAGTTTAGACAGCGAGCACAGGGAGAACGGCGATTAAGGGTTTGGTATTTTATTGGGACGGGCTATGATAATTTTGAGCAAGTTGCTTGTTGTCTGGCTATAGAGAAACAGACAAATGGCCGGGCAGTGACAGCAGCACAACATCAGCACATATTCGACAAACGCACAACAGCAAATCAGTGTCGTCATCCGGGACTGGGCAACCCACTTCTGATAATTCCCCTCGGGACTGGGCGGCAGTTCGGCCCAAGATCGTGCACTCCGGTTGCGAGATCTGTAGTGGGTATTATACTTGTGTTACTTCACGGCGCGTATGGGGTTTGTAAATGGAAAATATGGAGAAGGTCAGGACGGGTTTTAATGTGCTGCATCGAAGGCTATTGGAGTATTGGGGTATCAGAGTGGGTGAAAGACTTATAGAATGGCGTTTTAGCAAGCTTTCGGGGGTGGGGCAGGAAGGGAGTGGTGGTGGTGGCTAGAGGGAAGCTATGGCAAGCGGGGCGTCAAGGGAAAAAGGAGGACAGTTACTGTGGGACTGCTGTGGGGTGCCTGGTGGTGCTAATGCTTGAAAATACGGGCTATTGGGATCAACCCCAACGGAGAAACTGTAATCTATGTATTGTTGGATAGCTGAAGTCTGTAAATTAGGGCAGTAGATATTATAATTGACGAGAATACGGATCAGATTAGTACTGTACATGTGGAGGAGTTCCCTACTCGCTGCCACAGACTCGGTATAATTCGTCGCGAACCCCGCAATGCGGGTAGCTTGCGGGGCACCGCGGCATATCTGGGCTCTTGGCTCTCGAGGCTTCAAGTTATTGGCAAGAAGCACTAAGCTGCCCACTACATGGGTTATGAGACTGGAAAGCGCTGGGAAAATAGCAAGAGCTCGCAACACCCGGGTCGCCTTTTGATACCCTTGCAAGAAAGTGATCTTCTTCCCGTTTGTGGGGAAGTGGAGAAAGCGGAACCCAACCTAATTTTTTCGAGTCATTGCCGAACATCGTGATACGAGAGCACGATACGACAAGCACCTGCGTATTACTTTGGGCCGACTCGGGAGAAAAATGTACGAGATGGGATTGAGGAAGGCCAGAAGGAAGCAGCGCGTCGACGCTCGTCCTATCTGATAATTGCTCGCAAAGGCTTATTCGTGGAATTCCTATTTCTTATGGTGCTATTAAGCCGTCTCCAGAGCACACCTTGTTCGGAATATGTTCTAAATGATGAGTATGTATCAAAGCGTGGTCCAGGGCCATGTATGGTTTCATTTCTCTATGTTCCCTTGCAGTGCAAGCATTCAGATGGGTCTCATAGCTTTGATCCAGGATACCACCCAGCTCGTCCTCATGGGCTCCATAACCTTCCATGGGTATTATGGTGTCAAGGCCAACCCCGACACACCTCCTGGCGCGAATGAACGTGAACGTACTAGACTCTATTCGGGCTGGGGGTTTTGCATTCCCCCCAGGCCAGAGCGAATCGGCCAGGTTCACCGGGCCATGTGTTCTC
Organism: Pseudogymnoascus sp. VKM F-4517 (FW-2822); assembly: GCA_000750875.1. Lineage (NCBI taxonomy): Eukaryota > Fungi > Ascomycota > Leotiomycetes > Thelebolales > Thelebolaceae > Pseudogymnoascus > Pseudogymnoascus sp. VKM F-4517 (FW-2822). The sequence continues at coordinate 47,629 of JPKA01001450.1, forward strand.
CACGTCGGGTGATGAAGCTGAACTCTTCGTCAACCTCAAGTCTCAGGGGCGACAGACGAAGGAGCCTCTAGCCTATCGTTTCAGGTGAGACAATGTCACATACGAGCCTGAATCGTCAGAGTTGTTGTTTATAACGATGGCATACAATCGTCGACCGATGCAGTCGTTCCTACGGGCGAGGCTGCAGGTGTGAGATTGATGGCTGATCGGACTACGATTACAGCCGACGGCAAAGATCTGACGTTCATCACGGCCTAGGTCGTCGATAGCAAGGGAAATGTAGTCCTGACGTCGAACAACGCAGTCCAGTTCGGCGTTTCTAGTCCGGGTGTCATTGTTGCTACGGACAATGGATTTAACGGTGATCTCACCAAATCCCCATTCACAAAGCGTAATGCATTTGACGGGCTCGCCCTTGCCATTGTACGATCTGAGCTAGGCAAGGGCGGATACATCAAAATCTCAACAACGAGCGACGTAAAGGGCGCAGAGATTGCGGTGACGGCCAAGACTGGACGGGTTAGTGAGCTTGATCCTTGAGGCAGCTGAGTGATTAGTGGACGCAGTTGATATATGGTCATTTAAGAGTTTAAATATTGCGGTCAGTAATTTAAGAGATGGCGTGCAATCCAAGCCAACTAAGCCACCCAAGACGTGGGTTGAAACGAGAAGACCGAACAACAATATATTGGTTGGCCAGCCCATCTAGGAGGGTCTTTCCCACAAACGTCTTTCCCAAATACTAATCGGTACATATTCATAAGCCGTCCTAATCTCATCTGCCGTAAAGGTGTAACGCCAGAGCTTGGATACCTGATACCAGTGGCAGATAATGTTCATACTATGCGAGTTAGCATAGCACAGGGAATGCATCTTGGGCCGTAACGAAAGGCCATATAGAGTCATCGGGGTAAACTCACAGTATACAACTGATAGCTGCTAAACCAATACAGGCGTCCGTATTTATCAGTGCGTTAGGTGTAGACGGATACTTCTTGAGCCGTAACGAAAGGCCATATAGAGTCATCGGGGTAAACTCACAGTATACAACTAATAGCTGCTAAACCAATACAGGCGTCCGTATTTATCAGTGCGTTAGGTGTAGACGGATAGCATTTACGTGACTTGCCGCATCTTTGCAACCCCTTCTCCTTATCTCTATCGCCGCGGAACTGATGGGATTCGATCTCCACCAAGACCACGCAAGCCATAGCGGCAGCCCACGCGAGGGAGGAAACGCCGTAGCTAATCAGATACCACCGAGGCGGCCGGGGGTCCTTGGAAGAGACGGGAAATTGCGCATGAACGAAGTAGTACATCGCGACGATGTGGACAACAGCCTAGGAATCGCATATCAGTCGCTGGGGACGTAGCAAATGTCGACCTAGCTGAGAGGGAGCGAGCACTTACACATATCAAAAGATATGCAAGCATAGGCACAACAGAAGGCAGGTCACCGGAAAGGTGGAGGGCTTGAGCTGAAGTGCCTAACACCCAAGGGGTAAAGAACCACTGCATGAGCAGGAATGACGTCTTCGAGAAGTACACTCTGATGACGCCCGGATGCTTTGATGCCTCTGTGTCTTGCTCTGCATTTCTCTCGGCAACAAGGCCACCCGTCATTCTCCTCCACGTTGTCCGTGGAGGGGTTGGTCTCATGGCGAAGGAATAGGTGGGTAGGAGAGGCGCCGTGCCGGCGTTGTCGGCGGTTTCGTTGTATGGAGGGGCTTTTGGCTCGGTATCGTTGTATGGAGCAGCATTTTCCTCGATATCGCGGTTTGGAGAGACAACTGTTGGCCGGTTGGTGGTTGTGTTGGTAGTAGTTGCATTGGTCGCGTTTGTACCTGCCCCATCGGCGGCGGTAGTTGCATTCATGGCCAGAACCTTATATGAGTCCTCCGAGGATATAGTTCTTGCCAAAAATACCGAAGTCGGAAACTAGCATTTACAGCGCAATGCCATTCTTCCAGTCTGTTATTATACCTGAAGTGAAGTGTGCAGAGCAGACATAAAGGGGGGTTTTCAATTTACCTTTCCCGCAGTCGATAAGATTAAGCTACAATCGCATCGAGTTTGAGATCGACAATTCAGCCTTCCCCCCCACCAAAAGACCAGGTATAGCCCGTGAAGCCCGGCATATCTACCCCCCGAGCTTACCAGCGATCTTCTTCGGTTGTCGAAGATCAGTTTGATTGCTTCTCCACTACTTCAGGGCGATTATTTCGCGCCCAGCGTTATAAGTCAGATTATGATTATGCTTTTCCCTGCTATCACGTACATGAGCGAAAGAAAACATTCCAAATGTTGTGCAGATCGTCCAGGGCGCTGTGCAAATGACGGCGGGATATGCAATATGGAAGCCGGCAATTACCCCTTTTTATACCACGTTTTAGACCTTCCAGTAAACTACCCTGCTCGCTTTCCCCATCCATCTTGCTGCCCCTGATTACGTGTGGATACTCGCTGTCACCCAACTCATGCACGTCAAAATACAGTGTGGCCCGTGCGGGAAGTGCAACATCGCAGCATCAGATATCATAATCTTTAATGCTTCCTCGTTCTCAACGACACATTGGAGCACAAGGTTACTATAATAGCTAGCTTTTCTAAGTGCATCAACCAACAGCTCCCTCTTCTCACTTACAATGAGTCTCCCCGACATCCCATGCCTCACCAATCCCACTCATAGCTATAACGTCCACTGCTTCCACCCCCCACCCTCAAATCAGCCAGCACTACTCCTCCACATCCCGCAATGTCTCACAGACCCCCCTCACGTCCTACATCTGCCGTCCCCAGAGACACCGCTTCGAGTTCAAATTGAAGGTCCACTATTAGCTCTCCAGAAGCTCCTTCCGGAGGTATCATGGCACATCCCCAACCACTTCCCTGAATTCCCGTTAGTCGGCGGCCCGGAGCTGGCGAGGCTGGCGTTTCGGGCGATATACCAGCGAGATGTGCGGCCTGGCGTCGCTGGGGACATGGTGGTGCGGGATGAATATACAGGTTGGTTGGTAGAAGCTCGACCGATACCGTGGGTGATCATGTTTTACGTTTTCCCGCTGAAGGGTCCACGCTGACACCCCGTTGTATCGCAGTATGATTGATTACTATGGGGTCACATTTGACCACCTTGTTCCAGCTGGCGACACGGATCCAGCAGTGCTGCAGATTAACGTTGTTGAGATTGAAGATGATGGAGGGGCATACGCAAACAAGTATACCCGTTTGATATTGACCCTGCCGAGTATATTGGGCGGAAGGTGCTTGCTGTGCCGAGGTGCTGGCAGAAACGGAAGGGGGCCACGGATCGTAGGAGGGTTAATGATGCGGTGAATATTCGTGATGGGAGGATTGTTCATATGACCTATAAGTGAAATACCGTTCTCTCCACTATTGGCGTGGAATTGGCAAGGAGCAGATATGCCTGCGGTACTCTATAACATATTATTAAACTCTACAAGACGGCCTATAACTTGTGTATTATGTTGCAATCCTTCCTTTCAACACGGAGATGCAACATTAGTAGACTATACAAAACCCGCCTCGAGGAGATAGAACACATTCGATACCAAACCTTAACTCATTCAGCTCATTGCCGCACTCTCCCTCGAGCACGCAATTGCGACTATGCACTGACACCGACCATTATTCACGTGAACAGGAGCTTTATGTATATATGAATGGCAGACTATATATTACTGCCAAAGACCGACCTGTTTCTGCTTACATGGTAGGGTCCAATAATTGCACTACACAGACCGTCTCATCATCTCTTTCTGGATCCAAAAAATTCCTCATTCCACTCTCAAGCCTTCGCCTCCGAATCGCCCTCCCTACTCCTCCTCCCCCTCCTCTCCAACACTCCCCAGCAACCCCACAACTTCCGGCAAATGCGCCCGGAGCATCTTGTTCAGACCCTCCACCCCGCTCTTCACCACGCGCCCGAACCGGCTCTTCCTCACCTTCCGCTCCAACTCCGGGTCCGTCCAGCACAGGTGATCGGCTGCCACATATACGCGCGAGTGCTTTTTGTACCAGTGTGCAAGGTTGGCGTCGGTTTCGCTGCGAACGGGGCGCAGTGAGCCGGAGACAAATGAAACGACGAGGGGGACTTTGTGTTTAGATTCTGGGAGGAGTTAGTGTGGAACCAAAATCAAATAGCAAAATGAAAGGATGCTTACCTCTGTTCACCAGGAGCTCTCTGACAGCACTGTACGAGTCCCCAACTCCCATAAGCACGATGTGTTCCGACTCGTGGACTTCAAGATAGTTATCCCATAGGAAGCACATGAGCTCCTTCATGCGCTCACGATGCACCATCTCGGTTGGGCGCTCGATAAAGCCTTCTTCTTCGATGTTTGCCTACTCATGTTAGCCTTGCAAATGGATTCAGCTCAGCTGAGGTGGGAGACGAACATCAGAGTCGTCGATGTGCATGGGCATGTTGACGTCGATGACCGCATACCCGTTGTTGACAGCCCAGTCAATGTAGGCCATTAGACCGTCGTTCTATGGTAAGTTAGATTATTGAAAATACTGTGAAATCAGCAGCACATACCATCCATGAGTTGTGTGGCTCAACGGAGTAATCGATGGGATCAGGGATAGCCAAGAGCTCCGGCCTAGGGCAGTCATCAGCATGTTTTCCAAACCTGGACGGATACAACTTACGGATCGTGAATAATAAGAAGAATTTTCTTTGCGGTCGCAAACTCGCTCGTGATCAGCACCTGGTATTCCAGCGACTTGATCAGTTTATCCCTCGTAACGTGCATATCAACCATCTTGTATTTTTGTCGGAGGATCTTGTGCTGATACGCACGAATAACATCATTCAATCTCACCCCATCCGTATCCTCTTCTTCCTTCAAATTGATCTTTCCCGGCCGCATACACTCCCAGAATGGCGCCTGTGCCTCCTTAACTTGATGCAAGACCTTCAGCGCCTCTTTGTTGATCGGCGGCATCTTGATGCGCCCTGGAGGCTCGCCCATCAACGTTTTCGCGACAGCCAAAGCGGACCTCGAGATCGCTTTGAGGTTGTACCCGCCCTCGAGACAGACGGCCACTTTTCCATCGGCAAGAGACATCAGCATGTGCGTCATGTGCGCGTAGCATGCAGGCGAAACAAAGCATCTGCCCAGCTCGTCACCGTCTGCAGCGTCGAAGCCGGCGGAAACGATAACAAGGTCTGGATCGAATTCTTGGGCAATGGGCATGACGATTCGTTGAAAGGCGCCAAGATATTCACCGTCCCCCATTCCCTGTGCATGCCATGGGATGTTCACGTTTCTCCCAGATCCTGGGCCAGCACCGACGTTTCCTAGACCTCCGTCTGGCACAGATGGATCATCAGGGAAGCCAGGGTAGAAAGATCCATCTATATACACATGGAGAGAGATATATAGCACATTCGGGTCGTCGTAGCACCGACGTTTCCTAGGCCTCCGTCTGGCACAGATGGATCATCAGGGAAGCCAGGATAGAAAGATCCATCTATATACACATGGAGAGAGATATATAGCACATTCGGGTCGTCGTAAAATATGTTTTGGATGCCGTTGCCGTGGTGCACGTCCCAATCAAGGATCAGGATTTTGCGACAAGTCTCGGGGAAATCGGCCTGGCAAACTCGCGCTGCAACGGGGACATTGTTGAACATGCAGAATCCTAACGCCTCGTCGCTCTCAGCGTGATGGCCAGGTGGTCGAATTACTGCGATTGCATTCTTGACTGTGCCTGCCACGACGTTCTTGCAGGTTTCGATTGCTCCTCCAGCGGCAATGAGGGCTGCTTCGTAGGTATAATTTCCAACGTACAGCGACTTTCGCCCATTATCGAGGGCCTTGCTCATCGATCGCAGCTCATCTGATGTCATACCAGACAAGTCAGCAACCCATTTAAAATGAAGTGCTGTGTGAACTGTGTATATCTCCTCCGGCGTGTGAACCGTGCATATCTCCTCCGGCGTGGCTCCCCTTGCTGCAATCCGATACATAAACTGAGTCGGCGAGTTCTTCAAGATTTCCGCGAGGTCCTCTCCGTCACCGTCGTAAACAAGTTTCGCATCCTTGAATGCCCTCATGATTGATGCTATCCTCCTTGGATCTTCAGGGTGCGACGGTTTGTGTGAACTGTGTATATCTCCTCCGGCGTGGCCCCCCTTGCTGCAATCCGATACATGAACTTAGTCGGCGAGTTCTTCAAGATTTCTGCGAGGCCCTCTCCGTCACCGTTGTAAACAAGTTTCGCTTCCTTGAATGCCCTCATGATTGATGCTATCCTCCTTGGATCTTCAGGGTGCGACGGTTCAACGGAAAAATCGGCATTGGCGTGGAGCTTCATTCGATCATCGTAACAGCATCCGGTCGGTAGGTATTTCTTCCGCACAGTGGGAGACAGGGCCTGTGAGTCAATTGAGTGTTCTGATATATCGGACATATTTGCCGCGTCGTCTTCTTCGAAATCTATGTCGCCATTTCCGTTCTCAGGGAGGTGCATAGCTCTCGGATCCATGAAGCCATCGCCGTTGTTTTCTGCGACACTCTCCACCATGAAAACATCACCTCCATTCGGGGAATCCATCATCACCATGATTTGTTTGCCGCCCCTATAACGGAGAAGTTCTCAACGACGGACACTGACTGATGCGCACAATGCATCAGCGCCAACAAAGGGTTTGTGATGGGAATTGACAAGAGAACCAGCTATAGCACCAGCTTTGCCAGATAAAACGATAAGATAATGGTCTAAGAGTAGAGTTAGTATGGTAATCTATCTTGTAATGAAATTAAACGTTGTCCGGCAAAATTAAGCCTCGAGTCGCAATGCAATGTGCAGGCTTTGTTTGGTTTGGAAACAATCTACAAGAGGCCGCACGTCAAGCTACAGCCATTTGACAAATACAGAGCCTTTTGCTGGTAGAAGGGCCGTCCGTGAATTCTGCTCTGAAGCCAAAGAAACGTGATAGACGGGCAAGATAAGAAGAATGTAGCGAGAATAGTTGACAAAGAAGGAAAATATGAACAAAGCAGAGGGCAACACTACATGCCAATACGATGAAGGAAATCCGAACGTGGGCTATGACATGTATAATGTTGTTGAGCTCCATATAAAACTCACCTGATGTGAATGTTGCAATTCACCAGTTATTGCCACGAACCACGAAAATAGACAACTTCAGCGTAATATCAGATAGTAAGTGCCAGTGTTGTATTTGTTGATCGACAAAGAGAGAGGGTTATAACGGTCCCATAATGTATTTATGAGCGTTGTAAGTAGCGGAGAAGGTTCGCAGATTTACTTGTCGCGATGTATAAACTTTAAATGGTTGTTGCACTGGCCTCGAATTGGTGATGGCCGTTACCCACATCACGTGCTATTGCCTCACATATGAGGCTGACAATGAGATTTATTGCCAAGCAAAGAATGTTGCTACAGTTACCATCCGCATGAGGAGAACGACTTAATTTGTGATAAATCGTGGAATACGCCTAAATTCTTAGTGTGAGTAATTGAATTTTGAGATAGAACTCATATACTATAGAGAATATAAAGGTCTATATCTCAGTGCCATCAGACAGCTACGACTTACAGATCGGACGCGCAAGCTCTGGGTCGACGTAATATGCATCAACCAAAGTGACTATAACGAAAAGATCGCGCAGGCAAAGAGTATCGGGCGGATTCATGCGTTGTCATCTGCTGTCATCATATGGCTCGGCCATCGAGGAGACAGCGTTGCCCTTGGTCTCGAGACTGACAAAACTGAGGCAAGAGATCCAGTTCTCTATGGATGACTTCTCTTTCCCTACTCCCCAGTCTACTTACCCAGAGTGGCTTAAAGAGGGCACGGCACTGCCAGTTGATGTTGACGAATGGATCGGAATAGTCGACTTGCTTAGCCATGCATGATTTAAGCAGCGTCGGGCGTGGCAGGAAATCCAGCTGGGGAACCAAAACCGAATTACGATATGAGGGGAGTCTGCGAGGCCATGGGCGATGGTCCGGAACGGAATTCTGGTTTTGTTCGAACGTGTATCACTCCCCTATGATGTGACTGGGCTGGTCAATGAGTGTTACTGGTTAGCCGACATAAAGATGACTTTTGACTTGGATACCGTTCTTGCGATAGAACAATCAACTAAAGCTATGGATCTTACAGTATCGTCGCCCCGGAACTCATGAAGCATACCGCCCCATCGTGAACCCCCGACCTTGCGAGAGTAGAAGGAGCCAGTACATGATTGTGTCAGATCAGCACCGGCATTTCCAGAGCCAATGCACGTTGTTTGGATGCCGATGTGTTAGAGTAGCGTCGAGAGTGTATTTGCGTCTGACTGGATTCCCGAGGATACCTCCCAGCTACCGGTGGTACTACAGAAGTCGAGTGCGTGTAATGCCGTGGCCAAACGGATGAATGATGGTAGAATTGATCTAATTGACGAGATTGTTAGCATAATTTGCGACTGTTTTACCAACGACTGCTTCCAAATGATGCGAGCGCATGGGACAAGCATGAGATTCGCAAACTGTTGCAAGCTGCAACAACAGAAGATGGAGAGTGGAATGCTTCCATTAGAGACGGCTTCTGGAAACAGTGCAAGGCAAAAAACCACAGCCGCAGTCTTATCATCAGCGACACCGGTTTGATAGGGAAGGTAGAGGCTGGACGTAAGGAGGCAATAGTAGGTATGTTTTGATGCTCGAAGACCCCCCCCCACATGAGTTTCAAAGAGAAAAGCCACACACTAACACTGAGCAGGTGACATACTAACCTCCCCCTTGCTTCTCCGACCAGTCGGCAACGATTATTACGTTGTGGTTGCGGGCGCCATGATACCTGACCTCTGCGACTCCGTATCCATCCTGGGCCCGTTACCCGACCCATGGAAGATGCAGTTTCTAGATCTACCCGGCCACCCCGAGGCTTAACCACACTACGTACGTTGCACCACTGGCCTGACGATCCGGGAGGACCCACGCTCGGGCCCACTGCCGCCGGACTGGATACGGGTTCAGGGCGAGTGGCAGACGTCGGTGCCTGTTTTTGTGGACCATTTCCAGAACGTTATGACAGGGGAGGCAGTTGACTGGGATCCAAGACTAGAGGGCGGATGTGCTAAAGGCTAGAGGGGTTGCGATGAAGACATTTTTGTTAAAGTGAGGTGGTATTAGCTAGTGATGCCTCAATACTGATCTAAGGTGCTGGATTAGCAATTCCATTGTTTGTTTCCGCTCACAAATCTGTAGGCTTGCACCTTTTAATCAGGTAGAGTAAATAGCGCAGATCTCATCAATATTTTGAGAACGGGCGAATACGAAAATCGATGCGGCACATGCCATAACCGTTTGAGACCAGTGAATACGAGGATTTATGCGGCGCAAATAAACGGTAACCCCACAATGGACTAAATATAGAATGCGCGGTATTTAATAGTCTGGATCACCTCTTAGATAATCACATATCCATTTCAACTATCGTCAATATCCTCAACTCAAAATGAAGTGGTTTCCTTTGTCATCAACGCGCCATGAGCCGGAATACCACCTTACATCCACCGATGATGTACGCAGCGCTCTCGCACAATGGAAACGGAAATACTACACATTAGCAACCATCTACATCATCACCATCCTACTCGTCGTGGCGTATATCCCGACGCCTGATAGCCCTGCAACTGGGATGGTCCGCTCAGAAGCATATTTTGGAAATAGTCTGTTCTCGTTCGTGGTCAACGACTCAAGGCATTCTGTGGAGTGCATCAAAGAGTTGGAAAGAGGCTAACAAACACATACAGTCCCAAAGGAGTTGGTAAAATTCAGGTTGGATGAGGCATTTGTTGGCAAAGGGTCGGCGGCACCAGGGAACCAGTCGGCGTGGGACATGCTGTTTCCGCGTATGTTCTTCTCTTCTCTCATCGGGCGTCTCTTTGAGGGGATCTTTTCTCTGGCGTAGTTTTATTGGGTGCTCAGTGGTTTGTGCTAATGACGTTGGACTTATAGTTGGCAAGGGACTTGTAGAGGTTCGAAACCCTATGAACTACGGTTTAAGGGGGGGATTCCCGGTCCCAAACACTAAGGTGGTGACAGAGATTTACTCCATCTCGATGTTCCACCAGCTCTACTGTCTGGTATGGCAACTCTCATCCCCAATCAACGCACCTGATGCTACTCTGTCATTCCATTACCCACCTTTTACTAAGCGTGAGAACAGTCAATACTCAAGGACGCCTTCGGCCGCGACAAAGGCCCAAGCGAAAACCAAGCGGCGGAAAATAACTTGGGTCACTGCTTCGACTATCTGCGCCAGGCGATCATGTGCACGGGCGACACAACGTTGGAGACAGCATTGATGAACGATGATGGCGAGTTGGTGCCTGGTTTCGATGGATGGGGCGATGTGCATGAGTGTCGGAGCTATGAAACGATATATGATTTTGCACAGGCGCATCGGGTCAACGATGAGACCTGTCTTGAGTAAGTTTGTAGGATTGATGTAGATTCACCATTATGAGTCAAGAAAATAGTGGTATATTAATCTGTGAAAACTGAGCAAACTCCGCTCTGTTGATTTGGCTTTTATGTCACCATGTAGAAAATAAGCTTTCTGAATGTGTATATAATGGAAATAAATACACTCGTCTCATACCTTAATAAGCCAAAGAAATTCCAAGAGTTTGGATTAAGAGACCGTAATTCAAGCTCATGCAACAGTTTTCTTCATAAAAACGGCGTCTAGAGGCCACATTCTACCATTCTCACCTACATGCTTAATATGTCCTTCATGGTATCTCCATGCCTTATATCCGCATCTCTCATACCAATCCTCAGCTGACATCTGTCCACAATTAGTTCACCAAATGTCGATTTCATTAAGAGGGCCTCAAATACCTGAGGTTTCTGGCCCATCTCTTCCCAGATATCTGTTCTGTTCCAACTACTGTTTGCCAGAGTATCAAGAGACAATATCTTCGCGCACAGCGGCTCGTTGATGGCCATGGCCTCGATGGCGTCCAGGGCTGCCCGGCCGAGCCCACCACCATGGATAGCACGGGAGATATAGAGAGTAGTGATGCAGTAGAGTCCTTGTGAGGCATCTGCCTGTCCAGGATTCGGGCTCTCTGAGTCGAGGGAGATATGTCCCACGGGTATGAATGAACGTGAAGAGGGTGACCGTGGCTTACCACCCAAGGCGGTGGCGGTGTCAAGAATGGGTGTGGCGTCTGCGGGGTACTTTAGAAGGTGCTGGGCGAGCTTTGTCTCCTTTTCTGGGTCTTCCTCTGATAGAACCTGCGCTGGTAGTTAGAATTATATATTACAAATAAGACCAATTGCAATTTCGACGTCGTATGACTACAATCCCAAGAGGCGAATAGTAAAAATTATATGAATTTTGCTTTTCCAAGGTTATAAAACTCATAATGATTAATCTTTCCAAAAATAAAAAAGAGAAACTCACAACCCAATGAAGACCCATCTTCCAGGCGAAAAGTAAATTTTTTATGAAATTTGCTTTTCCAAGGTTATAGAACTCATAATAATTAATCTTTCCAAAAATAAAAAAGAGAAACTCACAACCCAATGAAGACCCATCTTCCCCTCTCTCTGCAAGACCCGCCACCCTTCGATGTAGTCCTGTTTCCACCCGCATGCAATACGGTGCTGGACCATACGCTCGGCATGGGCTGGGGATTCTGGGTCCCAGGCTATAAGATCAACCTTGGCCCTCGCCGGTCTCTTCGGTGGCACATCTGCCGCTGTCTCAGTGCTTGGCGCCACCATATTTAAGGGTTGTACAGTATGTATGGTATAGTCAGCCCGTCGGAGAAAAGATGACAATCCTTGGTATTACATCGGAACGGCCAGTTTTCACGTGACTTTCCCATCATTTTCGACCTGGAGTTTAAGATTAGTTAGTAATACGGCACGACTCCGGCCTCTTACTTCACCACATCGCTTACCAGTGCCCTTTCTGGCGCTCTCCCTCTAATATCCTCCACTAAAGTGCGTCCAGCACTGTCCAGCATGCTTTGACTATTTCCGCCCCGCCTAGGGCGCCTCATGCGCCACCGGCCCCAGCATGCATCCCCGACACAGCGCGCTTGACCCCGTAGGACCGTCATCTCGCTACCAAGTCGTTTTGATTGAGCGCTGTAACCGAGATCAGCGTCGTTTCAATCTTCCGTATCCACAAGGCCAATCGCGCGTGCCGCCTGTTCGGTTCCGCGCCAGCGTGGCAGTCATGGCGCGGCTTCCAGATGTGACACCACGAAGAGGCTAAATGTTCCCTGTAGACGACGGGGACAGTGTTCTTTTAGGGGGCAGGGCCGAGGCTAGTTGATGTGAGATTCTGGGGGGCGGGAGAATTTAGATGGCCGTTACTAAAGACCACGCAATGGATGGTTTGGGGCCAGTGGGATTGGGCTGCAGCCGATGACCTATACTTGGATTTCTGGGATACAATCCCTCCCTTCCTTCCTGGCTCACTGGATGTGTGCTTGAGGACTTCGATTGGACTTTGGAGGGACCAATATAGCCGTAACAAGCTAAGGGATGAAGCCTGAAGTAAGGGTTCCTGGAGGCCGTTTGGTGGATGTAAGCCCTGGGTGACGCAGCTGTCTCCTTCCGACAACCCCACAGCAGCCTTGATAGTGCCCGCTGCCTCATCCTAGTAGACAGGACCGGGATAGTGCAGCTTGATGATATAGTGCTATGGGGTCGGTTATTACCTTATTTAAGTGTGCCCCTCTTGTTTCCGCTAGGAGGCTAGGTTGAAATCTTTCCAACGACATCAATGATTCGACTACTCTTACCAAGATGTATATCTGGAAGTAAGACATCTTCCTCATAATTTTCCGTGCTGTGCTCCCCACTGCTTGAAATCAACTGGCTGGCAACCTGATCGGCATGCAGGCTGTATGTATACTGGACACGCGTTGGCATATAAACTTCGAGAGGCGGGCGCGATATCAATGAACTCTTTTGCTGTGATTGCTAGATCAGCAAAAGGGAGGCCACCCCTTGCATATCCTGAATACTCCTTGACGCCACCAAGGACTTTCACTAAGTCCCTGACAGTGACCGGAGGTGAGGCTTGAAGAACCGATCGCTTGCTCGCATATACTACAACGTCACCTCCCTCCTGGTCCTTGTCTTTTTTCCCAGGCGCCACAAAATACACAGCAAACCCTATATCCACGCTTCAACTCCCGCCAAAATGTCCACTAGTAACCCAGATAGTCTCCGCTGCCCAAAGGAACTGGAATTGCAAAGTGCGAGTGGCGACGACCTTCAAGCCCTTGGGAGTCCCAAAATGGGTGTTCCGGTAACAGCTAAGATGGTGGCCCCTTGCGTCGGATCCGAACCCGAGAAAGACACCCAGAGTCACGCTATGTAACGACCTTCAAGCCCTTGGGAGTCCCAAAATGGGTGTTCCGGTAACAGCTAAAATGGTGGCCCCTTGCGTCGGATCCGAACCCGAGAAAGACACCCAGAGTCACGCTATGTCGACGGGTACGGCTATCAAACATGCTGTGCCATGGCCTCATGTAGAACCATGGAGGAAGAATGTTGCACTGGCAGGGTATGTTCCTCACACCGACGTCACATTCGAATATTCGTGTCACTACTAACCTTATACTTCAGTATATTCGCCGGGGTATTCTTCTCGACTCTGGATACAACTATCATAGCGACCGCGCTGGTTAGTATCGTAGAGGAGCTCGGGAGCTTCTGGCTATCGCCATGGATCGTCCTGGCCTATCTC
>JPKA01001455.1:0-48926 GCA_000750875.1 Pseudogymnoascus sp. VKM F-4517 (FW-2822)
CACCTCGCTCCTCCTTCGCAGTCTTGCCGCCCCCATCAACCCCGCGGACATAAACCAGATCCAGGGCGTGTACCCCTCGCGCCCGCCCTTCACGGCGCTCCTGGGTACCGCTGTCCCCTCCGCCGTCGCCGGAAACGAGGCTTGTTTCGAGGTCATGCGTGTTGGCACCGCGGTGAAGGAGTTTGCGCCAGGAGACTGGGCGATTGCTCGCGCGCCGTGTCTCGGGACATGGCGCACGCATGTTGAGGCATCAGAGGATGCTATTCTGCGCGTTGAGAAGGAGGGACTGACGCCTGTGCAGGTCGGGACGGTTGGGGTGAACCCGACCACGGCATATAGGATGTTGAAAGATTTTGAGAAAGTCGGGGAAGGGGAGTGGTTCATTCAGAACGGAGCGAATAGCGGGGTTGGGCGGGCAGCGATACAGTTGGGGAGGCTGTGGGGGATGAAGAGCATAAACATTATCCGTGAGCGGGGCACGGAGGAGGAGACGGAGGCAATGAGGAATGAGTTGAGGGGATTGGGGGCCACGCATGTTGTTACAGAAGGGGAGTTGATGGGACGCGGCTTTTCTGAGCAGGTCAAGGAGTGGACGGTTGGTGGGCGCCAGAAGGTGAAGCTGGGCCTCAATTGCGTAGGAGGGAAGCCGACATCGGCGATGGTGAAGTGCCTGAGCGAGGGCGGGCACCTGGTGACATATGGTGGGATGGCCAAGGCACCGCTGCAGGTGCCGACTGCGGCGCTGATATTCAAAGATGTCAAGTTTAGCGGGTTCTGGGTCAGTCGCTGGAGTGAGAAGAATTTGGATGAAAAGCGCCGGACGGTGGGGGAGATCCTGGAGCTTACGCGCGCGGGGATGTTCGCTGATGTGCCGGTTCAGAAGGTGCAGTGGGATTGGGACACCAAGGAAGAGACGCTGAAGGAGGCGGTGACTGGGACGCTGCAGGGGTTTAGGAAGGGGAAGGGAGTGTTTGTGTTTGGTGATACTTGAGGGCCGATACAGAGCAGTATGTATAGACCTGCGAATTGTAGTGTAAAAACTTGTATGACCATAAAGCAGAGAGTGAAAGGCTACCTTTGCAGGGAATAATCTAACCAAACTGTACATCCCTTTAGGAGCTACCCTGGGAATACAGTTTCCTAACCATTCGTACTCTTTTTGTCAAGCCCTGACCAAAAATGCAATCCCCCGCAACAAATGGGCGCCAATCCAATTCCCAAAACTAGACATATCGAACAAAAGGGTATAAGACCACAGATTTACCGAACCCCCCTCTTTAATCCACCCATCTCCCATTACAACCTGCGCAACTGCCTCAACTAACACATCCAGAGCTCCCTCAATTCACCCTCACTTGATATTCTTGAACATATCCCCATCCAGACCCTCCTGCTCGCCACTCTTAACACCCAGCGCGCTGATCTCCGGCAAACTCGGTGCAGCCGGCTCGTCCTTCTCCCTGCGGTCCTCATAAACAACGCTTGTGCGTTTCCTCTCACGCTCCTCGCCCTCTCCCACAAACCGGCGCCACCAGCTCCCGCTCCGCTTCTGTCCGCTCGTCGGCGCCATGCTGAGACTGCTCAACGGACGCGCGGGCGGCGCACCCTCATCAGGCACGGAACCGTTGAGGCTGCGCCGTGACAGGAAGCGGCGGATGCTGCCTGGGCGGCGTGGGGATGTCATGCTCATGGGTGTGAGGAGACCATTGGTGGGTGAACCTGGGGTGCGACCGCGCGATTGCTCGTCTTCTGGCTTTGAGGTGGTGGAGATGGCGGAGAGCGCTTTGGGGGGTGGTGGAGGTGCCTCGGAGACGGGGGAGTCGGGTGGGGGAGGGATGTCGGTGCCTGCTGTCAGGGAATCGAGGGGCGCGAGGACGGGGAGCTCAAATTTGCGCGACGGGGTGGTGGTGTTGGCTGACATTGTGGTGAATGGTTGTTGTTGAGGATTCGAGTGTGGGTTCTGGTGTGTGGGGAAGCTCTCATGCACTGTGATGTAAGGATTCCGGAGGTGCCGATGCAACGGACAACGGTCGATATATATGTTTCTCGAGAAGATCGCAAGACTGACGGCGTTCGTTTGTAGTTGCGGGTCGGAAGGAGTCGGTCAATTGATCGTGTCTGCCTGTGCAAAGCCTGAGATCTCAACGGAAGTCACACGAAGATCTACTTGCAGGCGTGCGTGAGATGAGGAGGTTGCACAATGACCGCGATGGCATTGAGGGAGAAAATAGCGGTATACAAGGAGAGTATGAAGCGATTGTAAGAACTGCTAGAGAGCGCGACGCGCAAAAATGTTATGCTCGTGTGTGAAGTGAAAGCGATGGCTTGCCCGACAATAGTGTATAAACATTTGCCGTGAGTTAGGAATTATGTCCTGGTTATCCACGACTGTCCACGACTTCTGGGCCTCCGGTTCGCTCAATGCAGAGCAGCTTGTGTTGTGGCGAACGAATTGGCCAATCAAAGTGGGGCGTCGTTGTGGATAAGGGGTAGAAGTTGTGGCATCGCCCGTTTGTGCTTCTGAGTTTCGGAAACTTTGGCTTACCAGGGCCGACCAACATGAAAATATCAAGTGTTCAGATATCCTCAGCCTCACTTTGTCTTGTGATTGCGCAGATACCGATGATATTCCACAGTGTTCAATCGAGGGCGAGGCATTCACGGCTGATGTTTTTCGGTGCTGCACTTTGCAGGATATCCTTCCAGAACCATGAGAATCATTCCCACATATAGGGGTGCTATCCACGTGGCGTTCGACTCAGGGTCTCAAAAACGTGTCAATATAATTCCAAGGGTTCAAAGGTAAGCGTTATCCAAAATCTCCGAATATGCTATGGAGCGGACGTCAAAGTACGCCCCGAAAACTCCTCGACGCCAATGCTAGCCTCCTATTTCATGATGGGTATCTTGTTCGCCCCGTGGTCCAGCCAGCCCATGCCTGCATGTCCAATATACAAAATGAAGCATTATCCATCATCCATAAGCGTTAAAATTCAGCCTTCTAATAAAAACGCGCCAACATGCGAAACCTGCAAGTGCCAGAAACCAAATCTAAATCATAAAAACGAGGAACTATATGCCCCGTACGCCATAGACCCCACCAAGGCGTTATCACCGTCCATCCAGGGAATTTCGCCTGGCAGATAAAACTCCCCGCAGATATTCACCACCGGCTCCTGCTGTGATGAACAATGCGGATTCGGACAGGTCCCGGAATTTGACATCTCGGGGCAGAACGTCATACAATCCACACACACCAGTCTCATCGGGTCGAAGGCCATCGGTTGGAAGCCCGGGTGATTACGATATGTATGATCCAGTAGCTCTCGTGGCGAGCTGAATGTGTCTTGGCAATTTCCTGGGTTGCAGAGACACGTGTAGTAGTGGCATGGCCCGTTGGGGCTCAGCACTTGTATCTCCGTCGCCAGCAAATATGTCCGATCTGTTCTGAGGGTGCTGAATTGCCGTCGTGACATTGACGGGAGGTCAAAAGATTGAAATGAGTTGCTGGAGCGGGGAGGGTTACATTGAGCGACCTCTTCCGGTTCTAGTAATGAGTCCTCGAAGTCACCTTCGTTGATTGTGCTTGGGTATATGCTATCTGGTGTCGTATGAATACCAAGCTTGTTTGCCGCATCATCGATGTTCTGCAAGATCGACGATTTCTGCTCTTCCCTTATTGTGCCCTCTTCAATCTGATGAACCCCAGAAAGGGGATCAAACCCCTTTGCTTCAGAGTCGTATTCCAAGGCCCACTGGACGTCCGCTTCGTTCTGTTCATCGTGATCTCCGTCTAGGATATCCTCTATGGCGTGATGGGACAATGAACACTGTGTATATGCATTAGTATTTGCGCCAAAGGTAAGAATGAGTAGAGCAGGTTATGCATACCTTCACCTTCCTCCTCCTGCAGTCACAGCAGCTCTCTAGGTACCGGACGAGCGCTTTCTGGGCTTTCATTGCCGGACAGAGTGCCTTCTTCGCTGGCTCCGACAAATAATTCCCATCTTGCTGGCTGAATACAACTGTGAAATCAGTGTGACTAGTCGCGTACGATGCCTCGCTCAGAGCGGGCGGAAACGTTCGCGACGCAGACGACACCGATCCCTGGGAGCTGTGGCTTGCTTGGAAGGGAGAGCTGGACTCGAGGCTGGTTGGGACAGCGACGTCTTGTAGTTTCACAGCCATGCGATATTTGCGTAGTTTTGCGCGGACCTCTCTGATTTTGTGTTGTTCGATCCGCTTCGCTCCTGGGCGTTGAGGGAGATTTGAAGGCCTTCGAGCAGGCAGAGAGATGGAGGGAATCCTCGAGTTATAAGACATGATGTCGTCGGCTGTGTTTTCACAGGTGTATATAATATCCAAACAGTTCCGCTAGGCTTGTGGAAATGGAGACGTGACCAATCCGCAACGGACGGTAGTGGGATGCGCGGTCTTTCGGTGAGGGGCAAGAAGATGGCCAGATACAGAGTCGGGGCAAGGTCGAGTGTGCTGGCTGCCAACCCGACAGGCGAAATGTGAGTATGGAGTCGAGTATAGGTGGAGAAAATCGATTCAAATGATGCTTCAAAGAAGTC
This sequence comes from Pseudogymnoascus sp. VKM F-4517 (FW-2822), assembly GCA_000750875.1. NCBI lineage: Eukaryota > Fungi > Ascomycota > Leotiomycetes > Thelebolales > Thelebolaceae > Pseudogymnoascus > Pseudogymnoascus sp. VKM F-4517 (FW-2822). The sequence goes on from JPKA01001455.1 coordinate 4,578, forward strand.
TGTGACGCACTCATCAATTCGTGGGTTGTCAGAGGCAAAGACGCAGCCGGGTGTCGTCTTGGGCCATGAGCACGGCTAGAGTTTGGATGGGTTCGACGTTTAGCGTACTCCGACGAGACGTCGTACAATGATACTCGGTATGCGAGCTGTAAATGAAGTCGGATGCTCGATGTTGAATAGATTTCTTGAGTTGCTAGCCTGGAGATGGTGGTTTGGGAAGGCTGTATCGCACTTTCGCTCAGCGGCCGTAGAGAGGACGAGGATGGGAACGGGAGAGAACACGAGAGAGAGAGAGCGATGGGGCAAGGAGATAAATATATATGTATGAATGAAAGTTTGGGTTACCTTTGCGAGGATGAATTTACGTATGTGCAGTGTAAAGATGCGTGGCGACCGCTTTTTGCATTTGCGAAATATGAGAGGGGGAATCCAAGGCGAACCACGCAGGTGCGTGGTCGCGGGGAATCGGGCGTTTGCGATGGTTCGCAATATGGGTGCGCGAGTACTCGCGGGCCAACTTTTCCCATGGGCAACGCTGACGGGTGATCGACAGTACCTCAGTCATCCCGCCTTCGACCCGCTATCAATATGATTTTGAATTTCTCACAACGCGCTGGTATGTACACAATTCTGTATAATATTGGACCGCACGTACTGTGATGTGTGAACTGCCAATTATTTAGTCAACTGTAAAGGACATACTTCATTCTTAGACTTCACATAAACACAAGAGAACAGTACACTACCTTGCCAGTGCGGTGTAACGGAGTAAACGATGACGAGCACAGCTCAGGATGCACAATCCAAGGCACAAAGTGCAACAGGATGGAGCACAGCACAGCTCACTATTCTAGACTCTCGGAGTAGAACCTCAAATACTCCATCATCACTCACCGGCCAGTTGCCCTCACGAATAACTTCATCATCACCATCAGCGACAGCATTCCAGCGCCGGCTGCCTTGACCGGTGACATGGATAAAGTACAAGACACTGCCCTGGATCTGCCAGCTGCAACCCGACAAAGGGTCTCAATGATATATGTGGCCCAATGCTTATTATTATTATGTAGAAGCTAAAGTCCGTCCGATGTTCCAGACCTAAAATCGTGATGATCGTAATTCGTAGCTACCTCTCCGCAGCAGTCCAGGCCCATCCATAGATAGTCTCAGCCAATCTCATCAGGTCTCCAATCAAACAGATCAAACGCCTCGCGACTCCACGGTCCAGAATCACTGCGCACTGCGGGCCCCCCACTCTCTGCCGCCTTCCCCGCGCTCTTTCTCGCAATCGGCCTTCGTCGCAACGAAACATCCGGTAGAGGCTGTGCCCTCGCAGAGGCAGCTCGGGGCGTTTCAACGTCCTGCACAGCAGCCCTATGCTGCGCCTCAGCCTGACTGACGTCGCTTGCCCCACGCCTCTGTGGTACCTGGACTGGGAGGGCTTGGATCACAACCGGTTCTCTGGGAGGTCCTGCCCAGCCTACAACTATCTTGCTACGAGCCGTTTTGCTAGTCTTCACTAGTTGGGGTTTTGTAATCTGGGGTCTTTTGAGAGGAGCCTCGACGGAAAGATCCTCCGGCAGAGGTGTATTCGCCGCTGTTGGAGATTCCTCGGACCGTCTTCTGCCACTCCTAGTCCGAGGAGCTTTCACGTCTGCTGTCTTTGTCAGGGGAGTTTTCACTTCTGCCGTCGTCTCTGGTATCATTGGAACATATGGCTTAAAGGAAGTAGTCTGTAATGCCACGCCCTCGCCCGATGCGATTCTATCAGCGACACTTCTCAGCTGTTCGAATGCCGGCTCCGAGGATTGAGGTACTGGTTCCGGCGATCGACGTGAAGGTCGACTTGCGGTGCCCTTGGTTGGAAGAGGGACAGGCCTTTCAACCGCAGTCGGGTGGCTTTGCTGTACTATTCGTTCCGATTGGGATTGGCGAGGGAGGGAATCTGTGGGGGCTTTGGGAACAGAAGTACCTTGTTTGGATGGCAAAGCGCTCGTGGCTTTACCGGCAAGGCCTCTATTTCCCTCAGATGCACTATCGGCTTCAGATGTACCATCATCCCCCTGCTCAACAGCAGCTTTACGTTTCACAGCCCGCGCTCTCAGCTGCTTTTTCTGCTGTGCATGGAAGTCATCCAACTTCTTCGTTGCCTGTGACTGTTCTGGGGCAATATCTTCACCTGGTGAGATAGGCCTTGGGATAGCTTGGATGGAAGGTGATTGTGCCTGTCTGCTATCGTTTAGAAGTAGCATCTTCCGTTTTGGTCTGGATTTGAGCCGTATGGAGCCAACCGTCTCAGACGGGCCAATCGTCACATCCTGGGCAGATTTAGGCATAACCACAGGCGTTATAGTGTCTGATCTCTCAGATTCTTCTGGTGGAGGCACTCGAGGAGACGGAGAGATAGCTATCGCATGCAAGTCGCTAGTGCCTTTGCGGGCATCATTGCTGTTGCTTATTTTTGGAGAATTTCGGGGACGACTGGACTGTTCTATGTCATCAATATCGATGAAGTCGTCATCAATAGCTGGAAACTCGTCAGAGGTGCCAACACAATCTTGTTGTTGTACTCCGCTAGGGATGGCCTGCCCCCCTTTGGCAGTAGTAACCGATGAATCTCCAGTTGGAGATTTATTTCTTGACCTCGCGTTCTTTTTAGCTTTTATTTGGTTTGTACGTTGCGTTTCAACGACGGGGGGTTGCAACACGTTTGCCTGGACTGTCTCGTTCCTCGACTGCTGGTGCCGCCCTCTCTCGGGGTGATTCTCTGCACTTGGCCCCCTCTCTATGTTTCGCGTGGACGGGAGATGATGACGCATAAAAGCATTCGTATTTTGAGTTGACGATAGGTCTAAAACAGCTCCTGTCAAGGTCTGGGCAAACCCAGACTTGGCCTTCTTTTCCGGCGGCTGCCATTGCCTCCGTTCCTGTCTTGGTGGTTCCTGAAATTCCCTCGAAAGAAGATCCATACGATGGGATTCCTCTTTAGAATTCGCATCTCCCTCCTGCCTTCTCGAAGTCCTGGACCACAGCGGCTCCCGCCGCAAAGGAGCCGTACTGTGCGGTGTCGACGATAGGTCGAGCATAGCCCCCGTCAAATTCTGCGCATAGCCAGCTTTCGAACATGTAAGCTCGGATTTTCTCCGCTTAGATGGCCGTTCTTCCGTGCCTCTCTCTTGCCGCAGTTCTTTTTGCCTGTCTTCGAACGGTGAAGTAGTCGGAAGCAGCGCTCTTCCATGGCGACCGGTTGGTGTCCCGAGTAATGCGCTTAGCGGCTTCTGCGATAGTTTGGAGTATGGGGTGGGTTGTCGTGCGCCCCGGTTGTCTAGCGGAACCTCCGCTGGCGATGAACTCGGTCTTCTCACTGCGGCCCTCTCCTCTCTCTGCTTTGTGCGCTTGTCCAGTAACTCTGTCAAATCTTGATCCCTGCTCCCCAAACAATCGGCAACCTGAACCAATACCGCGGCCCGATCCAGCTCCAGCTCCTCGCCCTCATCAATATGATAGTCGTGCCAGTGCGTATCACCGACGAAGTTCAGTCTTTCGTCATAGACCATCACCCGTTTGTTAAAGGTGTGAAACTTGAGACGACCATCTTGCCAGCGCTTCTGCTTTCGTCGGATGTCTGACGTGAATAGGCAGCGAAACTCAATCACGGGCGCAGTGTTCTGTGTGAGGGGTATTACTGTGGGCGCTCCGGGGGTGTGCTGGACAAGCGATGCCATTGCTTGGGAATTTTGGCCCGAAGGCAATCAATTTTGGAGATAGAATATTAGAGAACGCATTTCCATTTCATGGTTTCGTAAGCCTCCACTGTTCGCTGTGACTTGTCAATAAAACAATGTGGCGGAGTTGCCTTGAAACCCGCGACGATGTCCCGCATGGACTCTAAATTACGCGTTATCTAACGCGAATGCACGTGACACATCAAATGAGAAATATGGTATTGAAGTCAACGAGTTTATCACCAGAAATCGCTCTTAGAATAGATATCTAGGTGCACATATGCCCATTTATTCCAATCTCACCACCCGAGCCATGGCTGCCGTCTTCCTTCGTAGACTACACTTTGAAGGTCGGCCTCTGCTACATGCTCACGGCTCCTCCAGACTACATCATGTCGCATCCACCCATCCCATACGACCCATAATACTCCCTCCCACGCCTTCCACTAGATCTCTTCCGTGGGCCCCTAGTCTTTGCTGCAGACATCGGCCTGGTCTCTCTTTTCATTGTGAACTCTTCCACGTTCTCTATGGTTTCGACCATCACTGGCGGCCAAAGATACTCATAGTAGCCTGGCATATAGTAACCAGTCGATGACATGTTATCCGCACAACAGCCACCACCACAATTATCGAAGTCCTGGTAGTTGTAGCCATATTGCTGCGCGTATTGTCTAGGGGGTGCCGGGGACGGGCTCACGTACGGCTCGTACTGCTGAGTATACCCGTAAGAGTGCCCATATGATGAATAAGGGGATTGTGCGCTACCATCAAAGTCTTGTCCAAAACTCGGGTAGCCATATGAGCCGGTGCCGTCGCCGAAGGAGTGGCGGGCATTTGCTTGGTAGTTGACACCGTCGGTGAAAGAATGGTAGGCATTCGGATGGTAGTTGGCGTCGTCGCCGTAGAATTGATGGACATTCCAATGGAAGTCCGAGTCGTTGCTATAGGAGTGATGGGCATCAGCATAGTAGCTGGCATGGAAGGGTTCAAAACCTTCACATTCCTGTTGTGATAGGTTCGGATCGCATGCACAGCTGGCTCCATAATGCTGGAAATGGCAAGACATTGAGGTAGAGTGATCTGCAGAGGGAAAAGCACCCAATGCACCACTGGCAGGGATGGTAGAGATTTCTCGTCTTGGCTATCTGGGTGAGTACTGGGCGTTTGCTGGACTGTAAATATGGAGGAGAAGTGGCGGGCTTTAATGGAAGCAAAGGCTTGGCTTGCCTTCATGATGGGCGACAGACATGTAGGGCAACTTCAACTGTTTGCCGTGGAAATGTCATGATGAGACTCCACTGCCATAAACTCCAAACTTTGGTAGTGCCCGCCGTTTGGACAGTTTCAAGAGAATTATTTGCGTGAACGACCACAAACACACTGATGTTTATCAAAAGACTCATAGAGCAGTGAAGTTGGGGCGGCGTTTGGGATATTGGAATAGGCAAATGTTAAATGGAAAACCTGCGGCATGGAGGAAAGTATGACTTTGTTCATCAAGACCCAATAGCTTTAAATCTGATACCTATTTTCAAGGCTAACAATCTTCATTTATGCCCAACAAACGAGAGCCTGAAGCTCTAAAGAGTGCCGTTTCTTGAATACTGTTGAGTTCCTCGTCCAGTCTTGAGAATGTATTGAGGGGTCTTACAGTTATAACGCATCATCCTCGAATATGCCACGTCCGCTCCTCAAGTCTCGCTATGTTATGATTTTGATACCATTTCACAGCCACTGCCCCATCTATTTGGCTGCTTTCTTGCGTGCTCGTTCCATCATGTAAACCGGAGGCCATCACCTGTATTCCCTTTAATCCTGTCGATGCGTGTCTTATCGAAGCTTATCTGAAATGTGGACGTTTCGACAAAAGAATACCGCGAGCCTTTGAAAGCCCAAGCGCATATCAGAATGAAACCTATGATGCCTCTGCTTGTTCGCCCCCTAGTACCGATAACGCGTTGAGTAGTCTTTCGGGCTGACCACCAATCCTCGGCCCTTCTTGGCCCCGCGGTAGATAGTTTCCACGATGTCTATGAGCTCCTGCTTATCCTCAAGCACCCAGTTGAGTTTGTTGTTATTACCGGTCCCAAAATCGCACATCATATGTTTGTTTCGGAAGAAAAACATGATTGTCATGGGGTCGTATAATTCTGTATGGCAGTTGTTAGCTTTGGAAATACACAAAACGCGAGCTTATACAGGCTACTCACCATACATCTGCTTGAAGTCGGGCACTTCTTCTAAAAAAGGCACCCTAGTTAGATTATATCTGCATGTTGAGGTTGCAGCACTTACCCAAGTCGCAAACTGTAATATCGTTAGCAAATCTTAATGAGTGTGATGGTGTTGAGGTAACTGACCGTAGATCACAGCGAAGTTCTTCACTCGGTCTGCAATCTTGAATAGCACCTCATCTTGTCGCATGCAATCCTGAGAGTAATCACGTCCAAATCGGATGACGACAAGTCGTTCGTCCTCGTTCATGATAGCTTGGTCGACATGCCACCCAGTGCGGAGGTGGGGGAGTACGACGGAACCCATGGCAAGTTGTGGGGTGGCTTAGGAGGTTTGAAGTTAGGTAATATGACTTTGAATACGAGGCAGCGTAGGTGTGATGCTATAATGAACTGGAAGCCTATATTTCGATGGGTGGTGGGGTGTTGTGAGAGTTGGTTGTTAGTTTGCCAGCGGCCTTATCGTCATCGCCTTTGGGTTTCGTTGACGGCTGGAGGGGCATGGCACGTGACCTCGCGTTCGGTATTTGGCGTTTTAAGATGATGGCTCGACCGCGATCTCTCACCACATGAATCACGGATGCGCTGTAGCCATTCTCGTTCCACATCATTAAATTTGAGGGTGGGAAATTTAATATATAGTGCATAATTTGTCTACACACATATCTATCAACAACGATAATTTATTTTGCCGCTCGTTCCACATCATTAAATTTGAGGGTGGGAAATTTAATAGATAGTGCATAATTTGTCTACACACATATCTATCAACAACGATAATTTATTTTGCCGCTGGGGTCACCACACGGAGGTCCTTATAGAAGAACGTCTCACTCTTCAACGCGAGTCTCTCAGGGCTCACCGAGTAATCGGGAATCTTGCCATACTCGACATACCCAAGCTTTGGATAAACCTTCTCTGCCTTACTCCCCGTCTCAGTGTCTAGTAGCTTCATCTTATTAGTACTGCACATCTCGGACATCGACAACTTACCAAAATCCATTTTCCCTTCTCAACAGCAATTCTCTCAAGTTCGTCCATCAGCCGCCGGGCAATTCCACGCTGTCGAAGGCGTCCGTCAACCATTAACTTCTCCACCCACGCCCGATGATTCCCCGTCTGGCTCCATGGAAGTACCAAACTTGCTACACCACTGATGGCGCCGTCCTCCGCTAGATACACAATCACCTTTTCCCCAGACTCGGGGGTGCCAGACCGACATTGCCGGATCAGTCCAAGCCAAAAATCTCTCATCTTGCTGTCATCGAGAGGGGGTAGGAACGTTGCAATCGTGGCGTCCTCCATGATGCATCTTCGATGCAGCGACGTGAATCCAGTGACTAATTCATTTACGGAAGAGTCGTCGATACTCGGCGCTGTAGATGAGATGACCGAAAGTGGCTGTTTTGGATGCGTAGAAATGGCAGGCAGTCTGGAATCCATCGTTCTTGCGTAGCATAAAAATATGTAGCGTATAATAATAGCGAAGCAAAAAAGAGGCGGAATGGAAACAATCATCGTACATAGCATACCATGTCTAGGCACCAGGACCAAATTACCCCACCTTATGTCACTTTAGTTGCGGCGGATGTTGGTCACTTTAATACTTTGTGTGTATTTGTAAGACTGAGCGAGACCCTTGCGACTGCTTTAAAATATGTCACATGAGGAAGATTTAGGTCAATAATATCTTCGTTTGCCTCTATCTTGGGTATATTATAGGCACATTATGGACATTTTCGGCTTGGAACCATAAGTGATGGAGCTGAGACTCGGCTTATAAGCCACCCAAGGCCGTTGTGGCACTCTGGGAATTTAAAACAGAGACGTTCGGTCTTGTTTCCGTCCAAAGAGGTTCGCTCGCTCTCGGCATGCCCTCGCTGCTCTTGGTCTCAGCGGTATGCAAACAATGTCGTGTCTGTGTCCCTCATCAAATGATTCCGTCATGCTCTCCCTTCAATCTCTTGACTCGTTTTTGTTCCCAATCATCTAGGTCTTTCGCGGCCAATTTCTGTAAAAGAATCAGTATAAGCTTCGAGGCAACAATTCCTGCTCCACAGGGCATTTTCAGGGAAGCTTACGTAGTACTCCTCTTTCATATCGACCTTCCTCGCGTTCTTTCCTATTCCCAGCTCCTCATCTTTGCTAAGCCTCTGTACTCGTCTATCATGTTTCTCATATCTGATCGCTGTGGCAGGGGTCAAAAAGAATGACCCAGCGACCATGGTTGCTATGAAAGGGAGGCCAAAAAGAGCAAATGGGTGTTTTGCCAAGGCACTGCGGTACCTGGCTGCAATTGTGTTTGCTTGGGCCGAGGGTCGGAATTTCTTGGACTGGAAGATGGCCATTTTGCCGACTTGACAAATATGAAGCCTCCTTGATAGTGGGGGGGCTTATATGCGGGCAACGACAATTAAAATTGTCAGTGAGAGACGGATAGATATTATCGTCGTCAAGGTCCGGCTTCAACGGAAAAGTCCCCGCACAGACCAAGCCCTGGAGCTTCTCGGAGGTAATTTAGATCACGTGCTTTCGCGACTCTGAAATCACGTCCGCGTCCCCCACATATGACGACCAACGACACTTGAACAGCTCAGAACAGCCTTTTTTGGTGGTATTGCACAACATAGGCTGATTCACAGCGGCAACCAGTCATTCCCTCAATGGATCTTGCGCCGTTATCGATATTGGGGCTCCATATCCCGCGTCTAACTTGATTCGGGGAAATTATATCATGGGCAACCCAGCACGAATGCCACTGGGACAGCAAGCTACAAATGGCGACAGTATGGGCACGGACCCGGGCGCGTTCGAACCGCCTCCCTCGACTCTTGCTGCTAAACTTGTCAATAAACTCTCGGGAAATCAAAAGCCCTTCCTCCAAGGTTCCCAAGACAGCTTCGGACTTCTCGTCTCTGAAGTTTCCAAGTTCGACAAAACGCGCAATGAGCATACGACGACCGAAGAGATCACAGAAAACAACTACCGGGTTATATACGTGCTAACCAAAGCTCGTTTGGGCGCGGTATGCAGTGATGAAAGTGATCCGTTTGCGAAAAAGGAAAGGGTCCTTGACGATGCTGCCCAAGTTCTCGACTTGTTCATTACTTCTATCAAAGAGACGCCAGAAATCCTCACAAAGGTTGGGACACAGAATGACTTGGTCCGGACAGGGAGAGGAGTGCCTCTATGGATATGGTTATGGCCAAGGCTACTTCGACTTCTTGGAAACGAAGGGTGCGAACAGCTGTGGCCGAAAGTGAAAGAGCTGTTCCACACCACATTCGATCTGTCTAGGGTCCTGGATGTTGAGTTTTGGGGAGTTGGGCTTCAATTCCTCAGCTATTTGAGACATTGTGCCGATGCTTCCCTGCACAACGTTGCTGCGATTTCGACTTCGACTATAACGCTACCTCTGGCAACGATCGAGGAAGACATATCCTTTCCAAGTCAATTGGGTTTTATCGAGAATGGGTGCACATATAATTTACATGGGGGCTCAGATTCATTTCATCATACTCAGCAACTATTGGCCCTTGTGGCCGACTTGTCATTATCATCCTTTGTTGAGGGCCAGCTTTATGAGAGCACTTCACGTAGATACATGGCATGGGTTTTTGATAGCTTTCTCGAACTTCGAACAGCTGCTGCTAGGTCAGCGGCGTACAAAACCGAACAAGATGAGATGTATTCGTGTTCCATCTCCGTTGATGTAGTTCACAGACTTGTGTCGTCTCATGGCCAGCACATTGACGCTCCAGCCCATCGCAAAGGGTATCGAGTTTTGTCTCATCTCTGTTCAGAGCTTCTTGCCTATTCGACTCCATTTTCTGATGTAATCGATCCAGTCAAATTGGCAGCTATTCTGTTGGATCTGGCATCGGCTTGTGAAGCCTCCGGATCTGTATCGCAATCTGTCGCCATTAACCTACTTCCGGTTTTAGATAAGAGTATTTTGCTTGGGACTCAGACCATAGAACCTGGTGATGCTGATTTAAAGGTGAGACTTTGTGCCGGTCCTAAAAATATGATGCTAACACTGGTTTTGTAGAGCTGTATTCTCCTTCTACGTCAAAAATGCCAAAATATACATCCTCAAAGTACCCCTATAGCTCTGGAGAACAAGGCACTGGAATTGCAGTTTCAGAGTCTCCGCTTTAAGGATTTACCTAGTGTCGACAATGATAACGATGGCGGCCCACAAACCAAGCGCCGTAAAATTGCGCCGCGAAGCTTACTGGAAGAAATAACAGAAGAGGCATACATGCTGCTGGGTGCCCAGAAAGCAACAGACTTGGATGGCTTGAGCCATATCGCAGCGTAGGTATTCCTTTCATAAAACGATTGTATATTCTGATAATTAACAGAGACTGCTTCTCTCACCTCGAAGACACAAATCGATGTAAAGCATTGAAGCTTTTGGGCATGATACCGTGCGCAAGCGCTGGTACCTTGACGGTATTCCGTGGTAGGAATGGAGAGTTTGGCGAGCCTGAATGCACCTTATGCGGCTCCAGCAGCAAGACTGAACCCATCATCGACGCCGCCAACGGTCATGCTTGCCCTGCTCCCATCGCAGCATCCCTGCCCGTCAACACCGTGCAAACTGATCCCAAAACAAATCCAGGTGCACAGACTGCTGACATGGCGAAGGTGGAAACACAGGCTGTCGCCATATTATCTGCCCTCCTCAAGGTCGCCGACTTTGACTTGTCAAGAAAGCCAAGGATATTGGCAATGATGGTCGTACGAAAATTTGCCCTCCATTTCGAAGGGACTCAGTTCATGGATCTTGAGTCGTCGGTGTTGGGCCAATGGTGCCTGACTTCTCTTCGTAGCTCAGTTCGAGAACTTCGAATTGTTGCTGGACGAACTGTACCTGCCTTTCTAAGGGATGGAAATAACGTCGACGTCGAAGTGACTCGAAGAAACAGAGTTAATGCCATCAATATTTTGAGACAATTCTCTGGAGAAACTGCACCTCACCTTGCAGAGACTTGGGTGTTGACGTGGGGACAAATAGCCAGAGTTTCGAAAGACCGAGAACTAAACCTTACTCTCCTAAGGCTAGTGGAATATTTGGGACATACGAACCAGATAGTCTCTGGACTTGCATTCACCGAAATCCTCAGCACCGCAGAAGCGCATGGCATTCCTGTTGGGCAAATGTTTAGTCCATTTTGGCGCACTATTGCCCACACGGCAGTTAGTGATTTGCAAAACCGGCCACAGACTGTGCAACTGATGGCCGAATTGCTATCCATAAGTGTGCCAGAATTTCTGGTAGAAACCCAGGCCTACACTCTGCCATGGCTAGTCCTGGCTAAGAAAACAGACATCATCACAAAGATATCTCAGGCTCGTGAAGATGATGACCCGAGTAAGGCAATTATTTCGAATATGGTTGCAATCATGCCTCTCCTACTTGTGCAAGCAGTCCCCAATATCGAGACGTTCATTATGGGGCTTCTTCGGGGTGTATCGCCAGCATTCGACAAAATCGACCTTGTTCAGTGCCTTGGAATAGGCGCAATTGAAGTAGCGGTAGAATTGTTGAAGAATGCTGGAGACGAAGACGACAGCAAGAAATCCAGAGTAGGTCCATTATTTCATACCCCTCCCTCCTTCACCTGCCTGGTTTTTATCGCAGAATACCTTGCTTTCGACTGCCTGGTTCTTGTCAAAGGAGAACGCTGCCGCACCCCGCCGCGACAGATAATGTAACCAGTGAAGACGTATTCGCGGGTGCGACTCGCAGGCTCAAAATCATTTCTAACTAATGATGGCAGGTTCGACACGCTCTTAATATTTTAGCGACACACTGTGATATCATCCCAAGTGATGGTGAGCAAAGAAAGGACAAAATTGGCGCATTTCTGGAACAATACAGCTTAGGGATAATGTCCCATTTCTCAGAACTTGTCAACGATACGCGCATTTGGCAGTCCCCGAACGAGAAGAAACGGTCACTGAGAGGAATAGAGGAATTGGTGAAGGTAGGCAAGAGTCACACTAGGTCTGCTTTACCTCAGATCCATGCTTGCCTGCAATCGGCTTTATCGAATGATCACCTCCGCACTGCGGCTTTTCAGGCATGGGGGACTATGATTCGGAGTTTCGATGATGAAGAAGTTTCAGTCATGCTCGAAACAACATTTGCCATCATTATCCAGCACTGGCAGCTCTTCGACACCTCTACACGAGAGTACGCCCGTAAGTTGATCGAATATTTATTGACCAAGCGCTTCCAAACTCTAGGAGTCAATGCCGATCTTCTCCCATCTCTTGCTCAAATCCCCGAATTGCAGTCTTGCGAGGAACGCCTTGTCAAGATGAGATCAAAACCTGATGTCAAGCAAGAATATCAGATATTCAGTCGGCGAATCAGCCACGAACACGCCAGTGTTGTAACTCAAGGCTTGACAGAGCTTGCAACTTATCTCAAGAAGAACCAGGAATTTTTACAGGCGTCGGCCGTTAGTGAGCAACCGGAGAAGGTCGTCGGGGAGCTTCTTCGAGCCATCCTCGATGCTTGCGTGCAATTCAATGACAGCAATAGGGACGTTGCACGGCTCGCAGGTGAGTGTTTAGGTATGATTGGCTGCGTCGATTCGAATAGGGTCGAAACGGTTCGGAAACGAAAAGAAATCGTTGTCCTCAGCAATTTCGATGGCTCTGCCGACACGACTGATTTCGTCTTGTTCATCCTCCAAGAAGTCCTTGTCAAGGCCTTTGCTTCTGCTACGAACCCTAGAGCTCAAGGGTTCTTCTCTTATGCCATGCAAGAATTACTCAGAAGGTGCGATTTTTCAGTGGTTGTTTCCCAATATCGGAGTCATCAGATCGATACTGGAGATGCAGAAAAACTGCACAAGAAGTGGCTTGGTTTGCCTGAAAGTGTACAAATGACGCTATCGCCATTTCTAAGTTCAAAGTATACAGTCACGGCCATGGCGACGAATCCCGTTCAATACCCAATTTTCCAGTCAACCAAGAGCTACAATGTCTGGCTCCGGGCATTCGTGTTAGATCTACTCCAGAAACCACATAATGCCAATGCATCCCTTATTTTCGACCCTCTCAGTCGTGTCATCAGGATTCAAGATACATCAGTCGCCAATTTTCTCCTTCCTTATACTGTACTGCACAGTGTCGCCCTTGGATCCGACCAAGACAGAGGCGATATCCTCGGCGAAATCCTGGCAATATTAGAACACGACACGTCAACTGATTCGCACAATGAGCTTAATAATGTCAAGCTCTGTAGCGAGGTAACTGCCTTTTGCTTGTCTCGTATCTTACGTTAACTAACATTTGGTAGGCAATATTCAGGGTCTTAGATTATCTAGCCCGCTGGGCACAAGAGGAAAAGGCAACTCTGAGCCTGCTGTCGACGAGATCGAATGCTGATACAGAAGACAAATCTAGACGGCATCTTCGGCTTGAATTGGTAGGCAAGCTACTGTCTGCTATCCCAGCCCAAATAATATCACGCCGTGCCGTCGAGTGCAAGTCGTACGCGCGAGCCCTCTTCCATTGGGAGGCACACATACGGAAGGTCAGAACAAAGAATGAGCCGATTCCCAAATCAATGCTTCTGCGCCTCCAGGATATCTATACTCAGATCGACGAGCCAGATGGTATCGAAGGCATCTCGGCTCACCTATATGTGCTTGATATTGACCAGCAAGTCCTCGGCCACCGCAAGGCCGGCCGTTGGACTGCTGCGCAGAGTTGGTACGAAATCAAATTGGCCGAAAATCCCAGCGATACTGAAGCACAAGTAAACCTGCTTGACTGTATGAAGGAGTCTGGCCAGTATGATGCATTGTTGAACTACGTCGAAGGAATAGAGCAATCAAGTTCAATTGTGCCAAAGGTGCTACCTTTTGCAACAGAAGCATCCTGGGCAACAAGCAGGTGGAACATGCTGGAAAAGTATGTTGCCAAAGCACCTGTTGAAATTGCGGGCGATTTCAATGTGAACATTGGCCGCATCTTACTAGCATTCCGTGATCGGGATTTCAATGTCTTCGACGCCGCAATAAAATCACTACGAGAGCACATTGCTAGCTCATTGTCAGCAGATACAACCTCCTCTCTAGGATCTTGTCATGATTCCATGTTACGGCTACACGTGCTGACGGAGCTGGATATGATTGCTCATTCTTCCGACGATGCATCTCAGCGCCAACAGGTCCTGTTCTCGCTCGACAGGCGGCTTGAAGTAGTCGGCGCTTACCTCAATGACAAGCAGTATTTACTCAGCTTGCGTCGAGCTGCAATGCAACTTTCGAGGAATACATTCACCGAGGCCAACATAGCCTCTGCATGGCTGACGAGCGCTCGCATTGCCCGCAAAGGGAACTCTGTTCACCACTCCTTCAATGCCGTCCTTCACGCATCCAAGCTTGGCGACGACTCCGCAATGATCGAGCATGCTCGGCTAATATGGAGAGAAGGCCATCATCGCAAGGCTATTCAGAGTCTTCAAGGTGCTATCGACAACAACGCCTTTATCTCTCATAACCAAGCGCCGTCGGAACTGGAGACGGGCCAGGAGGGGAACCGAGACCAGCAAAATCTCCTCGCCGCACGGGCACATCTACTGTTAGCCAAATGGCAAGATGACGCTGGACAGACACATTCTACAGCATTGCGTTCTCAGTATCAGTTTGCTGCAAAACTTTCTATGACGTGGGAGAGAGGCCACTATTACCTTGGCCGGCACTATAACAAATTACTTGAATCGGAGAAAACGATGGCCTCGGAACAACAAATCTTATCCTATCTCGCGGGAGAGATGGCAAGACTGGTCATCGAGAACTATCTACGCTCTTTGAGCTACGGCACCAAGTACGTCTATCAGACCTTACCGCGTATCCTCACGCTCTGGCTGGACCTCGGAATGCAGATCACACAGCCCGTGGATGCCAAATATGGAACGAAGGAATTCGCCGCAACTCTGAAAAGTAAGCAGAAGGAGCAGATTGCCTCTATTCATCTTCGGTTTGACAAATATATTCAAAAGATGCCCGCGTACATGTTTTATACGGCGCTGCCGCAGATTGTGGCAAGAATCGCCCATCCAAATCAAGAAGTCTACCAATATCTACACCAGATTATTGTGAAGGTGGTTTCAACACATCCCCAGCAGGCGCTTTGGACTCTCCTTGCAGTGACTACTTCGACGCAAACCGAGCGAAAAACGCGAGGCGCAAGCATTCTGCAGACCCTATTCTCATCGTCGAAGAAACTAAGTCCAGCTGGGGTGGATCTGAAATCTATGATACAGAAAGGTCAGAGGCTGTCACAGCAACTCCTCGTCGCTTGTACAGCTGGCGACTTTCCTACGAATCGAACAACTTTCGTCAGCATCACGAAACATCTCGGTTTCAACCCGAAGCATTGTTGTCCCAGTCCACTCGCGGTTCCCATTGAGAGTGCGCTTACTGCTACGCTACCTACTCTTGCCGACAGCGTAGGATCACACAAGGCTTTCTCGAGAGACGTCATTACCATTGACGGGTTTGCAGATGAAGTCATGGTGCTCAGCTCTCTCCAGCGACCTCGAAAGCTGACAACAAGAGGTTCAGATGGAAAGCTATACGGGCTGCTTTGCAAGCCAAAGGATGACCTCAGGAAAGACCAGCGTCTTATGGAGTTCAACAGCATGATCAATCGCTCTCTGAAACGAGATGCAGAAGCAAGCAAACGCCAACTGTACATCAAGACATACGCGGTAACGCCCCTCAATGAAGAGTGTGGCATAATCGAATGGGTAGATGGCCTTAAAACGCTTCGTGATATCCTTCTAGGGTTCTACAAGTCAATTGGGGTTGCTCCAAACTATACGGAACTCCGAATTCTTCTCAAAGACGCCAACGACAACGATGACAGGCTATTTCTCTTCAAGGACAAGATACTTGCGCAGCTGCCTCCCGTATTCCATCATTGGTTTGTCCAGCAGTTTCCTGAGCCTTCGTCGTGGTTCGCTGCAAGGCTCAAGTACACACGCTCATGTGCCGTGATGTCAATGGTGGGCACAATCCTAGGTTTGGGTGATCGCCACGGCGAGAACATCCTATTCGAGGAAGGCAACGGCGGAACATTCCACGTCGACTTCAATTGCCTCTTCGACAAAGGACTCACTTTCCAGCAGCCTGAGAAGGTCCCATTCCGGTTGACGCACAATATGGTTGATGCCATGGGCGTCTACGGCTACGAGGGACCCTTCCGCACCTCCTCTGAGATCTCGCTCAGGCTTCTTCGCCAGCACGAAGAAACACTGATGACAATATTGGAAGCGTTCGTATACGACCCCACGCTCGACTTGTTGGAGAGCAAGAATAAGAAGAGAAGAGAACGAGATTCCTCCCAGAAAGTACCAAATACGCCGCAGGGGGTGCTTAAAAGCATTCGGAGGAAGATGAGGGGATTGTTGGAGGGTGATAGTGTTCCGTTGGGGGTGGAGGGACAGGTAGATGAGCTGATAAAGCAGGCTACAAGTACGAAGAATTTGGTAGGCATGTATATCGGGTGGTGCGCCTTTTTTTAATTTTTGGAAGAGAGATTACCAGTGCGTGGGGACGCGGCCGCAAGGTATAAGAGAAGATGGTGGCCGTATGGCATTGTCCATCACGAAAGCGAAGGTGACGTCGCCTCATGATTGGACTGGGATTTTAAACATATAGAACAGAGCTATGTTAACTACAACTACAAGCACTATGATTGTATATATTGTCGTATTTGCGCGATGGTGCCTTGGAAGTAGGCACGTGAGATGCACATAGCCGCTCTTACTCATATACCATACATATTCGCTAAGAATTCTACACGGACCTTTGAATAAAATACCAAAGTACGACCGTTCCATCTTTCGGGACGATCCATCTCCTTCGTTTCTACCTCTTCCTAATAGAAGAGTAGTTCCGTTGCGAAGAGAAATTATGGTAGGTGGCTAAAAGCACGTCTACTGTTAAAGCAGAGTTTAACCCATACTTAGGCTGCGGTGCGGCCCGAGCTGGCCCTACCAATCGTTCGCGATGTTGGCTTGACTGTGCTTCGAGACCCACCAAACAGCATAGCTGAGTATATTCACCTTTTGGTAATTAGAGAACATATCAGTAATAGTATCCTAGCATCGTCTTTGTCCATGGCCTCCAGGGCCATCCGCGAAGGACTTGGACTTGTAAAGTGCAGTCTAAGCCGCCCGTTGCTACTTCTGAAGGCTCGTTGGTACCAAAAAACTCTCTCCGCAAAGGATTCAGGGCATTACTATCTCACCGGGGATCGAGTACCGAAAACAAGAATCCTCCGATAGTATCGGAGGTATTTTGGCCTCTTGACTTGCTTCCTGAAGATTGTGGGGATGCCCGCATACTCACGTGGGGCTATGAATCAAATATCTCTCGGTTTTTTGCTGGGCCTGCGAATCAAAACACTATATTTGCGCACGCCAGAGACTTGCTCTATGCATTAGAAAATACAAGGAGGGATTGTGTAAGTCTTGAAATTAGCTCCATATAATTAGACTACTAAAACTGCTACTAGAAGACACGTAGTCTCATATTTGTTACGCATTCTCTTGGGGGTATAATTGTGAAGGACGTGAGTGGATTTCTATTTATATCATTACAGATGAATAGTATCATTAACAGGGTATATAGGTCCTCTGCCGTGCTGCCAATGAGCAAGATGACAGTTTACTTCATATCTTGAAGGCTACAAAGGCCGTCCTTTTTTTGGAACGCCACATCGTGGTAGCAGTCGTGCAGAGGCTGGAGCGATATTGCAAAATATTGCTCATATTTCTGGTTTTGATACTAATAGCAAGAATATACAAGCGCTCCAAGTCAACAGCCCCGAACTGGAGGTTGTGCACGAGAGATTCATGAAGCTGTATCAGTGTCACCCTCGCCCATTTGAAGTCTATACCTTTCAGGAAGCGCAAGGGTTAACCGGAGTTGGTATTCTAGGACTTGGAGAAAAGGGTGCGTCAGCAAATACAAACTTAACAAAGCTAGAGCTTACCAGATCGCAGGTAGTAGGCGACGTGTCGTCTACATTTACAGGAGCAGAACGCTGCCAAACGATTAACTCAAACCATATGGGTATGGTTCGATTTAGCAGTAGACATGATGCAGACTATGAAAAAGTAGCCAGCGAGCTTAAAAACCTGTTTTCTATTGAAAGGGAGGGATTGAAGAGAGTAATCGGGGCTGGAGACAGCGGATACACATCACCGACGCTGTCTTCAGTTTACTGTACGTAAATAACTCCCTATTAAGAGTAATAACTAAACTTAGTAGCATTAAATGAGTTTTAGGTGCGTTGTATAAGGCTTCTCTACACGTCAGATGTCGCTGAGTATCAATCTTCTCTTCCCCCTAGAGGTAAAGGGACATGCCAGTGGGTCATATCCCATCCACAGTATCTTGCATGGGATTCCGAAAAAAGGAATTCGTTGCTGTGGATCAGTGGTCATCCTGGAACGGGAAAGACGACATTATCCGCCTACTTGCTAGAGAATTTAGGTGCGAATACGCTATCAAGCCGACGCCATATAGTTTGCGGATTTTTCTGCGATGAGAAGATAGGTAATCAGCGTGATGGGAAGGCAATTTTGCGGAGTCTAATTCATCAAATCCTAACAAGACGGCATAAACTCATTAGGCATCTAAAAGCAGCTTATGCAGTACAGGGTTCTCACTTAATGGATAATTTCAGCGAGTTATGGAGGATCTTTACGGCAATCACTACTGACAATCGGTCGGGATCAATGACTATCATTATTGATGCAATTGACGAGTGCGAAGAGAGTACAGGGGCCAAACTACTTTCGGGTATTGCTTCTATTATACAGAACTCCCAATCAATGGCAGGTTCCTATGGCATAAAGTTTGTACTTACAAGCCGGCCACTCTTCCATCGCCGCTTCCCTTTAGCTCATTTTCAGATCCAAAATCTGGACCAGGGCTCTTCCCAAGATCTCCGTCTCGTCATTCAGCACAAAATAGAAGAGATATCTAAACGGACAAATTGCAGTCTCGAGACAAGAGCATATCTTGAGAACACACTATATTCCAAGGCTGATCGGTCGTTTCTATGGGTTGCTCTTGTTCTCCCTCTTGTAGAAAAAACACCCCTTGCATCACAGAAGGATATTCAGCGCATAGTCGAAAATCTACCGAATGGCCTTACAGCCATCTATGAACACTTCCTTTACAATATTCCCAACGAGTATCAGGATATTGCGGCCTTGTTGCTATACTTTATTTCTGGTAGCATAAGGCCTCTATATCTCAATGAGATCGGAATCCTCCTTGCGCTTAGAGATCCGCAACAGAGCATTTGTTCGATTGACGCAGATTCCCAGCCAAATATGCACGAAACCTTAGAAATCATTCTAGGTCCCATGATCCGTATTTCCGAAGGCCGGGTTTCTTTTGTCCACCTAACGGCGAAGGATTTTCTCAACCGCCTCTATAAACAGCCAGACCATCCGCTATCAAGGATGTATGGAATCAACCAAGTAAATGCAAATTTACTAATTGCGCGGTCCTGTATATCGTACCTCCTTCTTGATGATTTCAACAGAGACATTTTCGCTGAAGACCAGGGTGGTATCCAAGACGCACCTGACTCTCCTCTCTACACTTCTAGCGCAAAGGGCTTCGACGATATTTGGGATGAACTAGATCTTGGCGATACCATCTTCATGAGAGATCATGATATCGTAGAATCTGAACGATGTAGTTTCATCGCTCGGAAGTACTCATTCTTCGACTATGCAGTGCATTGGGCAAGCCATTTTGCTTCATGTAGCTCGATTTGCCCGGAGGATTTACAGTTGTTAGCATTAGAGGTTTCACAGAGTCATACTAACAAGTTTTCGAACTGGTTCCGGTATTATTGGTCCCAACGTGAAGCGGATGCAACGCTTCCAATCGGTTTCGATCCGTTTATAATAGCTTGTCTCTTCGGGCACCTTACAACTGTGGTGTTCTTACAAAATACTAACGTTCTCATCGATGTGGAAACTGCTGCCTATGGCTTGTTTTGGGCGTCATATAAAGGGCATTCTCACGTCGTTTCTCATTTGCTTCTTCGACACACTCTAGTAAACTGGGAAACTGCGAATCACCAAACTCCACTGATTTCAGCTGCACGATTTGATCACTTTGAAGTTGTGCGAGCACTCTTGGAGACTAAAGAAATCAATGTCAATATCAAGGGGAAAGACGGTCGAACAGCACTTTCTATGGCTGCTGGGAATGGACATCTATCCATCGTTGAACTTCTCTTAAGCCACCAAGCAATACAACCTGATGTACCAGATTCTAGCGGATGGACACCAATCTTCTGGGCGATTAGTGGAAGATACTTGGGGATTGTTCAGAGGCTTTGTACCAGTAACGGGATTAACACCAACCGCACCGATAAGACTGGCCGAAGCTTATTTTCATGGGCCGCAGAAGCAGGTGGAGTTGATATTGTCGAGTTCTTCTTGGCACAGGAGAGCATCGATGTTAACCAGAGAAACGTAATGGGGATGACAGCCTTTGCTTGGGCTGCAAAGAGTGGAAATATTGATATAGTCTCGATGATGAGGCGCAGCAGACGTGTTGATATCTTCTCTAAAAACAATGACGGGCGGAATGCTATTTCATTGGCTGCATCAGGTGGGCACCGGTATGTTACATCATATCTCTTAAAGCATGATCCTACAGGGGCAGATATAGAGGACAATGATGGATGGACACCCCTTTTATGGACGCTTGAAAAGGATTCTCCCGACACTGTTCAGGTTTTGCTTTCATCTGGGAAGGTAGATCCTAATCATAAAGATAAGAGCGGACGGACGGCGCTTTCGTGGGCTGCCGGATATGGATACGTGGATGTCACCAAGAGAATCGTGGACACTGAGGGTGCTAAAGTCGATGAACAAGACAATACAGGTCGAACAGCATTGGAATGGGCGAAATATTATGATTTTACCGAGGTTATGGAGGTCCTAGACGGTATTCATAGCTAGAAACATAAATCCCCGTCTTTAGCTCAGTATAATTGCTCCAGTCGTTTATCACTAAAACCATTATATTTGACAAATTCTATGGCTATATTCGCAGCCCCATTGCCAATCCTTTTAGTCCCCCCCATTTAAGCTTTCCATGGCCTTGGCTGTATCCAAAATACTCTGGGGAAAGCCGATCCACTCCCTTCCCGTGGCCTCCACCGCCTTCTGCCCCGAAATGCGTGACGTCCCAGGAAAGTGCGATATCTCAACAATCCTGCCATTTGCATCCTTCTTAAACACATAACCCGTCTCGGGATCACCGACTGGGATATTCTTGCGCTCGGGGTACTCCGCACGCAAGACGTCGGCGATGCCTTGGTTTGGGCCGATGCCGCTGCTGGCGATGTACTTTTCGCCGTCTGCGACGGTGTGGTTCTCATAAGCCCAGAGGTGGACTCGGGAAACGTCGCGGACGTCGACGGTGGCGCCGGATCCGAATCTTGCTGGGAGAATGCCGGTGGAGCCGGCGAAAATGGAGTAGAGGGGCTTGAGGGTCTCGTTGAGCTTGGATGGCGATGAGGGGACGATGACGGGGGGACCTATAACGATGGAGGGGTGTATGGTGACCACGGAAAAAGGTGGCTGCGGCGATAATGTTAGTGGTGAACACCTGGAGTGGTTTATAAAATTTGGAGGGCCCTACCTTCTGAGTCTCTCTGAACTCCCGAACGGCACGTAGAGCTGCCGCCTTGGACGCTGAGTACATTATGTTGCCTCGCTGTGCTTCTGGAATTCCGTCTGCGTCTACATTCTTGGCTGCCTCAATAGCCCAGGTGTTCTCGTCGGCCTCCGTGGTGACATACCCCTCTGGAGTTCCCGGGTTCCATAGTGCGGCGACGGATGATGTGATGATTACGGCCTCTAGCTGTGAGCCCGCCTGCTCCAACGCAGAAGTAAGAAGGGTATTCGTGCCGCCAATAGCTGGGACCACAACCGTATCCCACGTATTAAGGGCAAAGTTCACGGGGGAGGCAACGTGGAAGATACCATGAACGCCTGTGACTCAGTCAGTTTATTTCACGTGATAAACTCTAGAGAGTGAATGTTCCTACGAACCCTTGACTGCTGTATCGAATGCCTTTGGAGCTGTTATATCGGGGACTTCGAATATTTCGACGCGGTCAGCGTATGGGCCGAAGGGCCCTGCCAGAAGGGCATGAGTGCTCGCGGTGGAGCGTGAGGTTCCACGGATCGAATAGCCTCGGCTCAGCGCGTCGACACCAATTTTCGAGCCAATGTAGCCATTAATCCCCGTAATGAGAACGACCTTACCGTTGTTTGCTGGAATAGACATTGTAATCTTGATACCTGGGTTTACGTGTAAGATACTCTTTGTCAGAGGTGTTTGGGTTGCAATCGAGGGGTAATGTTGCTAGGGGTTGGTCCGCTTTTATTTATTTCAATGGTTGTAATTATTAATTATATTATATTCAACAAAAAGTAAGCCGAATTTACCTGCGTTTGTAATCAAAGTAGATGTCTTTTGAAAGAATGGGGTAAATGACGTTTTTTGGCGTGGGTCCACCGGTGTTCCCCCGGGCGCTGTCGTTGCAAGTGGGAGCCAAGCGGCGTTTGATCTTAACCGCCGGGTTCTAACCACTCAGTCCCAACTGCTCCGCCCAAACGCTAGGCCCCAACTGCTAGGCCCCAACCGCAAGAAAGCCTTGTGATTTCAACGTGTTGGTGTTGGACTCCTAAAAAGGGTGAAAGTGCCGCTGTGTTTTGACTCGGCTACTAATTACACCAGCACTATCATGTCCATATTGGCCATCCTGTTGTATTTTAGGCTCCAGCCCTCTTACCGCGCGGCATCAGGTTTAGGATTTCATCCAGCCTTTATATTATAGGCCGAGTCTCCAACGAGCAAGATATGTTTGGAGCCTACTAATTACACCAGCACTATCATGTCCATATTGGCCATCCTGTTGTATTTTGGGCTCCAGCCCTCTTACCGCGCGGCATCAGGTTTAGTATTTCATCCAGCCTTTATATTATAGGCCGAGTCTCCAACGAGCAAGATATGTTTGGAGGCCAAGTTGAAACGTTTCCTTCTCTGGTCCTATTATTAGTCTAGTTACCGCTCTCGGCTTATTGCTTGTTGGATTCTATACCGTGGGCTTTCTGAGTATATATTCCACGTAAATAATCCTACAAAATCATCCCCATCTCAATTGTCATACGGTTTTATATCAATTTCTACGCCACCTACCACCTATTCACAAAACCTCTGCTTCCTCTCGGAGTTCATAGTAACTGAAACAAAACAGGAGCAGTAAGGATTTTATATCTCAGTATTCATATTACAGAAACCTAGCGAGAAACTAGGACGAAAATTACACTATGGCGGCCAGGGACAAAGATACTGTCAACCTTACTATCATGGTTTTCACTGGCCAGCCTGTCGACTATATGAAATTTCGACACGTGGGGATAGAGTGTTACTTTGTCAGCCAGGCTTATCGCACATTCTTCCACTCAAAGGGAAGAGAAACGACGAGATATACAGTTGAGGAGAGGCCGCATTACGATGGCGCAACAAGTCTTCGATTTGCGAGATCGGTCGTAGTAGGGCAGCTACAAACCCAAATGACGAGAGCAGAGGTCCAGACACTCATGTTCGGCATAGACCCTGACAATATAGATGGGGAACGATGTCAGGCTTGGGTTGGGAGAGTTTTAACAACACTTGTAGAGCAGGGCCTTCTCCTAGCGCACGAGGTAGATACAGCTATAGATGGAATGGTCAGTGCGATCGTTGAGGCTAGAGATGAGGATCAGGCGGAGTAGTTGGATTTACAAACAAGGGTTTCTATCATTAGCAGTACCAACAGATTAAATTATCTAACACTCGATTCATTCCATTAATTTGCCTAAAACTACCTATATCAAGGACGAAGCCAATGTGAGAGACCCTGGTAATTTACAAGATCTACCGGATATGGCTGCGAAAATATGTCTGATTCGTAGTTGTACCAGTCGTTGTATTGACAAGGTCGTTGGAAGAATTTAACGTATTCCCAGTACTCAGGAAACCACCCAGCAACTTCCCAATCTATAAGCCCAGTAATCTTATTTTCCTTCACGATTATGTTTCGCGGTGACAAATCGCCATGCGTGAAGACCACCCGATGGTTGCAGAGGAGTCGCGCCTTTAGCCCTTCACGTATTGCCTTTGGAGTAGATTTCGGGATGTCCATAACAAAATCATTGAAGCTCTTTTCATCTGAAAATGGCCCGCCGGTAAATATGTTGTAGGCTAATTGCTAATCGTTAGTAGTGCAAAGCGTGAAGAGCGGAATGATCCTGGAAATTAACCCGAAACAAACCAACGAGGAGAAAAAGCGGGTGGTGTTAAAACGGCAGTAAAACAACTTACATCGCATGTCTCGTACCATACCGCCACCACAGGAGCGGAAGGTACCATCATCTGACGGGAGGGAGCGCATCTTGTCAACAATAGCGCGTAGTTGGAGTGCAATATCCTGCTTCTGATCAGGGGTCATAGTCGGCCAAACTGTTTCCAAAGTTTCCCCAGGGATATAGCTCATATGAATGCTAGCTCCTTTGGTTGGTAGCAGGTGAGCCTCGTAAACTTCAGGCACAGGGAGCTGAAGCTCTTTTGCAACACGAAGGGCGTGAATTTCATCAATTTCAATGTTTTCCCCGGACTTTATGACTGTATTATCATCTGCAAGACTTCATTAGCCGGATTTCAAATAAATTCTAGGCAAAGGCCATAGGTGAGAAAATAGAAACATATGCAGTTTGCCAAAGTCAAATGCATACCACAGAGCTCAACTATGCGCCCACGCATTTGGTGAATAATAGTGGAGTCTACAGCAAATTGTCAGTGCACATATAATCAAGAACAGGCCGGTATATATACTGGGTTTCTGAGGCTGCGCCATATACTCCGGAGGATATTTCCCCCCATTCTTCAAAAGCGCCGCAAGTGGGAGACTATTACGGGGGACGCGTTTGGAAGCCGCTGGTGGAGGAACGGGAGGGTCGCCAGAAGTTGGAGGAGGAGAGGTTCCCATTTTGGGGCAAAGTCGTGGCGTAGTTGATGGTTTGAACAGAGATAAATAACAGGCTGATACCTAGAGACGATAAATGAAGGTTTAATAAAAGTCTTAAGTTCCCTAAACCTCTGCAAGGAAGGGCCGCCAGTTTAAGCGCCCAGATAATCCAACATGTTGGAAGTACTCACGTGAGAATCATATAACAGCACGTGACATCATGATCCTACCTGTGACGGCGAGGCGGGGTCAAAATTGAACCATCAGTACGCTAACCTAAATAAAGCTTAGTTTGTAAAGGACAGGCACACCGCCCTGGGGATTGGCTAGCCCCATCCGATAATGCGCGACATGCGCCGATAAGAAAAATATCCAACGGCACTCCACTGAAGCTAGAGTCATCGATTTCGAAGCCCAACCACGCTGTAGCTGACTCTCAATCTTACAAGCTGCGAACATTGCGGCATACCGCCGATTAATTCCAGTTGACATTTTACCTTCTCCGACTTTACGATGCTGTCAACTCCTTCGGTGGGCGTGCTTGGTGGGGGGCAACTGGGACGGATGATGATGGAAGCTGCAAACCGATTGAACATCCAACTCAACGTGCTCGATGCGCCCAATTCCCCAGCGAAACAGATCAGCGCTCACGATGGCCATGCCAACGGATCATTCACTGACCCACCATCGATGCGGAGACTTGCAGAGACTTGTGACATCCTGACGACGGAGATTGAGCATGTCGATACGTACGCCCTCGAGGAAGTCTCCTCGAAAGTAAAGGTTGAGCCGAGTTGGCAGACAATTCGTACGATCCAGGACAAATTCAATCAGAAGGAGCATTTGTCGAAGTTTGGCATCCCAATGGCCGACTACCGTGAGCTGAGCAAAAACACCGCTGAAGAGTTGGCCTCGATCGGAGAGGAACTTGGCTTCCCCATGATGCTCAAGTCGAAAACGCAAGCATACGACGGCAGAGGTAAGGAGCCACATATAAATTGGCACCAGCAGCTAACTTGATATCTCACTGCAGGAAACTACTCCGTCAAAACCAAAGCAGACATCCCCGCAGCACTCAAAGCTCTCGAGAACCGCCCACTATACGCCGAGAAATGGGCAAACTTCACAATGGAAGTAGCTGTCATCGTCGTCAAAACTAAGGACGGCGTTCTATCTTACCCAACGGTCGAGACAGTCCAAGAGGACTCCATCTGCAAGCTCGTCTACGCCCCCGCACGCAAAATCTCCGACGAAATCAACGAGCAAGCCCAAGCCCTCGCCAGAAAGACCGTCGCCGCCTTTGACGGCCTCGGTGTCTTCGGCGTCGAAATGTTCCTCCTCCCCGATAACTCGCTCCTCCTCTGCGAGCTAGCGTGCCGCATCCACAACTCAGGCCACTACACCATCGAAGCCTGTTCCATCTCCCAATTCGAGGCCCACCTCCGCGCCATCCTCGACCTCCCCATTCCAGCACAAAGCCTCGAAATCCGCGATCCAGCGATCATGTTGAACATCCTCGGCGGGTCGACGCCCGAGGCCCATCTCCAGGTCGCCGAGCGCGCCCTCTCAATCCCGAACGCTAGCGTACACCTCTATGGTAAAGGGGCAGGGCGTCCAGGCCGAAAGATGGGCCACGTCACCGTGACGGCCCGCACGATGGCCGAGGCAGAGCGCACCATCGCGCCACTACTCGAGTTTGTCGGCGGCGCCGCCCCGGAATCCAACATCCTCTACACGCAACCATTTCCCCGCCTCAACGTCCGTCCTACAGTGGGCGTAATAATGGGTTCTGACAGCGACCTCAAGACGCTGATTCCCGGTCTCAGATTGCTGCGCGACTACTTCGGCATTTCGCCGGAGGTGGAGATCACCTCCGCTCACAGGACGCCAGAGTACATGGCTACGTACAGCTCGACGGCCGCCGGACGGGGTATCAAGGTTATCATTGCCGCAGCAGGAGGTGCGGCACATTTGCCTGGAATGGCTGCGGCGTACACGGCATTGCCAGTTATTGGGGTGCCTGTGAAGGGGAGTGCGCTGGATGGGGTGGATAGCTTGTACAGCATTGTGCAGATGCCGCGAGGTGAGTATTTGACCTGAAGAGGAGTTAGAAGGCTTGCTAACGGTGAATAATAGGCGTCCCGGTTGCAACGGTGGGGATTAACAATAGTATTAATGCGGCGTTGCTGGCGGCGAGAATTTTGGGGGCGTTTGATGCTGGTGTGCAGGCGAAGGTGGAGGCGTATGCGAAGGCGGCGAAGGAGGAGAACCTCGACCTAAAGGGCGTAAAGATGAAGGAGCTGGGGTGGGATGCGTATCACCAGCAGATGTAGAAGAAATGATTGCATAGATAGAAGGAAATAATACTTCTAATTGGTTCATTCTCATGTTCTCAGATATTTTGCTGTTGTGCTGGATATTTATTGGTGCAATGTAGAACTCGACCTTCGAAGTAGAAGGAGTATAGTTGTTCATTCAGAATACCAATCCCATGATACACGATCACGGACGGATTTTTATCTACAAGAGCATCAAAATTTACCTCACTGCATCAGTCACATTTATTACACATTTTCAGAGGCGACGACATGATAAAACTTTTCGCTGAAATATTTGGCAACTTCCCATTCCGCAACTGATCAAAGCAACGCACCCACTCCAAGATCCATCCTTTCATTCCCTGCCCCATTTTTGATAAAATCATACTGTGAGCAACAAGGCAAATATAAAGAAACCCTTGCTAATAAGAATTATAAAGCGACCTGCCATTGCTTCCCGCCCATTCCCCAAATTTCAAAGTATAAGCCTAACTGTCCGTCCCCTCCCTATTGTAAGCCCCCGCAAAGCCGAAAACATGGCCGTAAAAGCGCCTGTAATATATGTTAATGTATAATCAGGATCAATGTAGTCTGTACTGTCGCGCCGGAAATTGAACTGTGATCTTTGGTAGCAGTTCCCAGAGCTCTCCGTAAGAGTGTAATAAACTGGAAGATGCGCCGAGAGCATATCGATATTCGCAAACTTGAGCAAATTGGATATAAAATACTGATCAAAAAATAGTGCCTGCGTCAAGGCATGCCGAAAGGCGAATATTGTCGAGACACCTCGTAAGAACGCTCAGGCAGGACTGGGCATTGGCACGTCGACTTCCTCCGCGCTCTCCTTTCGGCGCATCGGATCGCCAGCCACGCCATGGGTGAGGGATCCATTTTCGAATTGACCGATAATGTCCCGCATCTGGCAACGCTCATCGTCGTCGCCCTGAGATGCTCCAGCCTTGAATATTGCCGCAGCGTCGTTGAGCGAGCGCATCAACGCGTTTAGCCTCGCGGCCTTCTTGGCTTTCTCTATTTCCTCAGGTGTGAAGATAGCGTTTTCGTCTCCATTATATTTATACTGCTCATGGCCTTCAGGTAACGCGCCCTTGATCCTAGCGTCTTCTCTCTCGGCATCGTTCTCCAGCATATCAGGGCGGATATAACGGCAGGTTAACGCAAACCGTAGTGTCCCATGTGGTACAACCTCATGCTCATAGTACTGCTGCACTCCAGACCCGTGCATTATAACCATGTCACCGTGCTCAAGAGTGACGCGGATAATAGGAGCTTTAGTACCCTTGGCATTCCTCGAAGTAATCCCCACCGCTGCTTTTGCCTTGGGGCGAAGAGACATGGTAGCCGAGGCACCAAGTGAGAGCGTGGCAACTGTTGGGCCCAGCGTCGACTCGCCATCGTCGTGGTATCCGATGCTGCAGTCTTCAAAATACCCAATTGAAAGAAGTTCATTGAACGGATGGAAGGGCTCCCCAACATCCGTGAGGGTTTGTTCGCCAGCCCACGTCAGTCTTTTCAAAGCCTTGATAATTACCGTTGGGGCTTCACTGAACCCTCTGGACGACTGTGAGACGACAAATTTATACGGCGCGCCCCAATTGGTTGCAAAGTGGTTGGTGATAACCTCCCCGCTAGAATTCGATTGGCGAACAGGCCGCCTGCGGAGGTCGAAGTCTCTCTCTTGCATCAATTGGAAGAGGTCATCTGGGCCGTCGGGTTGGCGATTGACGTCACTCGTTGATTTGAAGAGCCTGAGGACGCCTACAACATTCCCCTCAGGACCTGGTACCGCGTACTCAAAGACGTCGTATGCGCCGAGTCTCTTTGCCTCCATTTTGATTCCAAATTCGCGTTCGTAGTTCTGAAGCCGGCGATGCCGCGCACTCTCCGGCATCGTGTCCTTTACACTTATCGCTCTGAAAGGGAACGAGTGGGTAAAGGTACAACCCTCTGTCTCGCAAACCCACTTTGACCAATCTTTCCGACGACTGCAGCCTTTGCATTGCGGGCATACAATGCCTCGCTTGAAGGAGGACTCGGTCCCGGAGCTCCCGGCAATGATCATATCGGCTTCGGTCACGAGAGGAGGCGCCAATGGCCCTGGTGTCATTCCAGAAAATGCCGTGCGCTCCTTAAGAAATGTCTCTGTATAGAAGAGTTTTTCGACATCAACAGCCGAATTAAAAACAAAGAACTTGTCACAGGATGTCTTCAGGCAAGTCCATCCCTGTTCAAAGATGACCTTGCTAGGTTTATGGCAATGGCCGCATTCCTCCGACGCGGTTTTGATGGCATTCAGGTCACGGAATGGACTCGGGGGGGCAGAGCCAGCCTTTGCCCACCAAGATTTCTCGTCGAGGCGAACCTTCTCCAATCGCACACACCAAGTCTTGAATCCCTCAATCTTCTCCATCCACACGTCAGTAACATAGAACCAATCGAGGACATTGTAGTAGTGTGGAAGCTTTGAAGGGCTTTTGCTGTTTCCCTGGCCTAAATAATGGTCAGTCAATCTCCGAATCAGGAACTACTAGGGAATGGGACTTGCCAGCAATGATGGCGATAGGACTATTCAGATCCCTAGCTCGTTCAAACCCAAGGCCGTAGGCATTTTTTTCCTGGTTTGTTGATTGAATCATCTTGCCGGTCACCTCATCCAGTGTACGCCCTCCACCACTATTTGAATTAGCTTCTCCGTACTAAATATATGTTGCAATGGTCAACGTACCATCGAGTGATAACAACCTCTTCATCAAAAATATCGCGTTCTCTAGTTTCCTTGTCAATCAAAATTGCACGGACGAGGCCATCGTGTAGATATCCTCCAGACATATATGCTCTGTAATACGGCAAAGTTTCGCAGAGTTGTTGTCGCTTTGATGCCCACACGGGAGGCTGGCCATATGGGGCGGGCAAATTTTCTTGGTTTGATTGATGGTAAGGGATGTATGTGCGAGACGCTCCAGGCTCCTTTTTAGAACGAACACGGGCTTGTCTACGATTGGCGGGAGCTTCCAGGTTGGTCTCTTCGCTGCTTGAATATCCCGATGGAGGTGATCTGTGTTGTTTCTTGGCCGACGGATTACCAGTAGCTTCAGAAGAGCCTGCATACTTGCGCTTCCGTTTATCAACGCTGCTTGTAGGAGGCGCCTGTTCAGTTAAATTCCATGTTGCATCGGGGTTCTGAAAAGTGTGGGGTGCCTTCATGTGCCGTAAGACTTCACGAGAACGGCTCGACCCATTGTTTAATCTTTTGTCGCGGGTTGTAGCGACTGCACGTCGGTCTCGACTTTTCACAGTTTCCTTACTTGTGTCTGCCCGCTTCCGTTTCTTCGGACGAATCGTGGGAGGTGTCTGTTTCGTTGCATTCCAAATTCCGTCGCCGTTCTGGGAGACTATTGGCGCATTCAAATGTAGTGGAGTTATAGCCCCATCATCTCGTGGATTGCTGTTGCACGCCGTTATTTTCATCGAGGTTCTCACATTGCAATTTTTGCCCTTCTTGACACACGGATAGCAGGGAAATGCTCTATCGCAATCAATGCATCCATCATCCTGGCAGCTATGCAACGTCAGCAAACGGGTATAATAGAGGCGTGGGTGACATATACCTATCACATTTATCTGGAGCCATCCATATTCCGTCGACAAACCGGGCGACTTCAGGGTTCCATCTTTTTGCAATACGGCCGTTATTTCGTGCCGTGATAGCGAGTGCAAGCAGCTCGGGGCCCACGGGAGGGTCAGTCCTGGCATCTGCTTCTTTTACGGTAATATTCGTAGAGAGGTGGCGGTGAACTTTTCTTACTCTCTGGGGAACGACCTATGAAACATTATTGAATGTAACAACAATAAATAGGGGCTATTTAAAATACTAACCTCGGGCGAGGAAGGCTCGACGATATCATCCTCGGCGTCTTCTTCGGGCGAAGACAGAGATACGATAGAAGAAGCTTGGGGTGAATCAGACGACGAGCTTGAGGGAGGTGCAAAGTCACTCTGCTCTTCGCCATCATCTGTAGAGGCAACCTCACTGAATCCAGAGTCATGCGGCGAGAGTCTTGGCTCGGCAGATTTGTTGCTCTTGGGAAGGGGTTTCCTTGGCCGCCCTGGGGGACGAGATGCTGATGGAGCAGACTTCTTTTTCGTAGGAGTCCGAATGTTGGATGGGTTTGCAAGAGCCCTTGTAGCTGTGCGTTTCGGGTTAGCATTCAACTCCTTTCGCAGCTTAAATGCGGCCGTTTGGTCGCTCTCGAAGAAAGACGTCATTGAGGGCTGTGGCACCAGTGTAAAATCAAGAGATGAGAAAATCGAGATCACAGATGATGACGGATAAGAGGAATGGACACAGGTCAGATATTGGAGGTCCGGCGAAGGTCAAGGTTTAAAGAATTTTGTCAAATGCGTCAATGCCAGTACGATTCGAAATTGGCTATGGCCTCCAATACAGGGTACCACCATATGGCAAAAGAGTAGGAGAGGTTTAAAGGTGGGAAGATGAGAGGGCACTTTAACATGTATATAGAGGCATATATACGAACCACGCTCTATAAAAGACGAGGGAAGACGGGGAGAGAGGGCGGAATGGGTTTAAAGCAGAAAGAGAAGATGAGAGGAAGATATGAGGGAAGAGGAACAGAAGAAGGAGAATGAAAAGAGAGAGAAGGGGACAAAATAGTTATGGGAATGTGGGATACACGAGAAATGGACGAGAAGGTGGGGGGTGTGCCATGCTCTGTGTGGGGTGAGACTCTGGGATTGAGGCAGGTACGAGTTACACCGCATCCCGCTTCGGGTGTCCGCCTGGGGTTTTGCCGGTTTATCAACCCGTTAGGGTTAGCGGAATAGTGGCCCGTGCCACCCTGGTTAAGTTATGGGCGCCGAGCAGCTTACTTGAACGGGATATGCGGTAGCCCAAACTAGTCCCAAAGAGGATATAGTGTTCTCGAGTTGAGGCACATGAGACTTTTGCTTGCCCATTTCGTTTGAGAATAGGACCAAGCACTTGCTTCATTCTCATCTCAGTACCACTAAAGAAAAGAAGAGCCCCGTGCAATGCAGATACATGTCTGCACATACACCAACTTGATGTAAAAGATAAAAAAACTGCAAGAAAAAGGACTGACTTGATGCAAAATGACAAGGACCAACGGATACAATGGGAAGCCAACGTACCACGGGTTTTCCCAGTCTTCTTCGTAGAGACAACTATTGTCATTCCAGTCTTGGTACCTGGTCTTTGCATCAAGTCCGCAGTAGCAGCAATACGGTCCTCGGAAGTAGCCGGTGCCTTGAGGGTCGACCTGTCTCGAAGGCCCTGTGTCCCATGTCAGTCACCCCCTGATCTTCCCGCAGTCAAACTAATACTTACCATCCCCGACTCCGATATGGCAAATCCCAAGCCTTTTTCTGGCTGGTAATCATCTTTCTCGTCCTTTTCTTCCACCTTTTTCCTCTCAGATGCCCGAGTGGCCCCCTTTGGTAGTTTGGGCTTCACGGGTATTTTTTTCGTGGTCGCTTTAGCTTTTTGCAATACGTCCATGTCTTTCGGGGATTGTACCCGAGCCTTCTTGGGCATTTGCTGCTTCTGTTTTTCCAAAGCCTTCGGGGTTGGCTTTTTCTGGCGTGCCGGGCGAGACTTGGCCGGTGCGATACTTGAATCCTGCCCGACGGCGGGCTCTGCTGTGGGTGAATTCAAATTGTACTCTTCTTCAAATCCAGCGAACTCTTCCGAGTCGAGATCCGAGAGTCCCGAACTACTCTCACCGTCCAATTCTATGGCGCTGCTTGGCCGAATACTGGCACCCGCCATATCTTTGGCGTTTGTCATCGACGGAGGATTAGCTCGTTGGTCTTGTTGGTAAGCCGTAGACGTGCTGACTTGGAAAGATGAAATGGACTTAGAGTCAGGTAAATTGCGCGTGCTATTTGATGAATCGAGTGCAGTTCTGCTGAAAGCAGGCTTCGATGAAAGAAGTGTGGAAGATTCGTGTGGTAGGAGTAAACCAGACTTGTCTTGCAAAGTATTTCTAGATTGCTGAAAGGAAGGTCGGAGCTGGTGTGGAGTTGTTTGTTGAAAGGAAGACCGGAGCTTCTGCTGTGGAGCTTGATCTAAAAGAGGTGAAGTGTATTGTGAATCATCAAGACTGGTTCTTTGGCCGTGGAAGCCGGTAGAGGGTGAAGTCGGTCTCGACCTTTGTGATATAGACGTCGCTGAATTGTTCGGTTTAAGTCCTTGATAGAAGGCCTTATTTGGCAGGAGACTTGAAACTCCAGTGGATCTAATCTCTAGTAGACCGAAGCCAAGAGGTGAGGTTTTAGCAGAATTAACGCCATCCAGGGTCCTTTCAAGTTCGTTGACTTCAGAGGCTTGAAAAATAAGTGCCTTGGCTGGACTGGCTGATTGACTGGATCTGCTCATCGTTTTGGCCCGCTTTGGTGTTCTCTCGAACACAATCACCGATTCGTGCTCATCTCGGGTTGCAAGTCGCTCGCTGTCAGGAACTCCATCCATCATTGGCATGTCCGAATGGAAATCAGAACCTTTCTTTCCCATGGAATGTGTATCCCTTGAGGGCTCTGCAGTGGTACTTTCAATACCAGATTGGGGCCCATTCTTTCGTTTCTCAGGCTGCCCGTGGAGTGTCTGCTCACGATCAGGATCAGGGCCATTGATCTCACTCTCTTGAACCGGCAGGTTGATGGAGGCCCCGCCTGGTGGGTTTCTCGTCCTCGTCTTCGCAGAGCCTTCGATAATATTGTCTGCGGAGACATCAGACAATTTCTTCGCTGGATCATCTTCCACTGGCCCGTATACATAGCTCCATCGCGGCGCCATTTTTTGTAATAAAACACTCTCCCAGCGCAAACCTGGGGAGCTAATGTGGGTATGTTCTTCAACATACGATCAGTAGGAAACACCTGAAGCTGGAAGAGAATAACAAACCTGACAAAGCAGATGCCTGATATTTGGCACTGGGCCAACAACCTGACAATAGTCAAACCTACTATAACATTGATCCTCTCACTTAAAAGACAGCAAGTCGACTGAAGGCCTGTATTTGGAGGGAGATATGGCGCCTGGCTATCCGGCCGTTATAGTTGACAGGTAGCCAGGGAGCACCCTGAGTCATCCCCCAGGTGGCACCACTACTATAAAATGGAAATTTGGCATATAACACAAGGGAAGATGAGGGGATACACAAGGAAGACAAAGATGGAAGGAACAAAGCCCGACGGGGAAGGAAAACCGATAAATATTATCTGAAAAGGTAAAGTCTCTCACGGGTCTTAGGTTGGAAGCTATACTACACAATGGACATTCAGCTTCAATGATGGCGTGGTTCGATTCTCAGTCGAGTATCGTAAGTTGTCAACTGGCAAGTGGAATCCGGGATCGGATAAAAGCTCGGACCGAAGTCAGAGGCACAGGAGGTACGCTAGAAACAGGTACGTACTTCCCAGCTTTGGAGTTAACTACGGTGGCCCGTGCATACCCCACACCTCGGAATCTCCTGCACAGGAGGTACGCTAGAAACAGGTACGTACGCCCCAGCTTTGGAGTTAACTACGGTGGCCCGTGCATACCCCACACCTCGGAATCTCCTGCGGCAGATGCACCAGGAGCAATTCTTGTCTTACATCCCTCCATTGGATCTCTTGTGACTTGTGTTCCAAAATTATGTTGTGTATATAGATATATAAATGATATAAATGCATATATATATGATCTACAGCTGAGTATGTTTCTACAAGTAATATATTGATGATATATTGTGTTGTTCACATCTCACTCAGCACCTCGGCATGGATTACTCCAAATTTCCTAATCCACGGCTGAATCGGGTAGCTGAGAGTCCTGTGGGGATCCCCCGAAGACCCCCGCATTCCCCCATCGCCTCCACCATATGTATATAGTCTGTTCTGCTATGGCTCCTTGATATTCCAGCTTCATTCTCGTCCTCTTCTACGGCACCTGTCTGTCTGTCTGTCTGTCTGCTTCAGCGGTTTCGAGTTGTCCCCTTGGTGTTCCAAGTACCTCCATATATTTCAAAAACACCAACAGCGAGCTCGTCGTGTGCCCGTGCTCGTGCTACACCACTGTGTTTCTGCTTTGCGGCATTGTCATTTATAAAAAAACACCTATTATATATCTTTATCAACCGCCCAAGATGGTCTTCACACCGCCAGCAATCTCCCCGGCAATGACTGGTATGGGCCTCGGCAACTTATTTGCGCCACTTGCTTCCCTAGCTAATCCACGACAGACATTCCCGACACCGTTTCGTTGCCGGATTTCCTACTGGACAACAAGTACCGGTCAGTTCCGCATGAACAGGCAAAGAATCCATTCACGTGCGGCTTGTCAGGGAAGACATATACGTCATTGGAGTGGAAAGACAGGACCGGCTGCCTTGCCAGAGCACTCCACCAAGAGCTGGGATTCCAGGTGAACCAGGGCACCGAATGGGAGAAAGTTATTGGCATCTATACTTTGAATACTGTGCGTTATACACCAACCCTGCCCTGGCCTTGCTCGCAACGCAGTCCCTTAAAGTCCCCGAGGGTGATAACTGACATATGCTGCTCTCTAGATCGATACCCTAGCAGTATCATTCGCGGTTCATTACCTTAACGGAGTCGCCTCACCCGCCAATGCAGCATACTCAGCATCCGAGCTTGCGTACCAGTTAAAATCCGCAGGCGCGAAAGCTATTTTTGTGAGCAACCCCATGACCCACCTATTTGGAGACTCAGGCTAACCCAAGACCCAGACCTGCATCCCTCTCCTCGAAAATGCTCTCCAGGCAGCAAAGACTGCTGGAATCCCAGAAAAGCATGTCTACATACTGGATATGCCAGATGTGTTCACAGGTGGCAAGAAGGTGCCATTTAAGACTGTAGGGGATCTCGTCGAGCAGGGCAAGCGATTGCCAGCCATTGAACCCTTGAAATGGACCGAGGGCCAAGGCGAGAGGCAAACCGCATTCCTGTGCTATTCGAGTGGAACCTCGGGGCTACCAGTAAGTCATCGTCGTCTATTTTGCAGAAACCAATTCCTAACCAAGCCACAGAAAGGCGTCATGATCTCCCATCGGAACTGCATCACGAATGTTATCCAGATGACACTGCACGAGCAAGTCGGTCGCGCTGGAAAGGGACCTAAAGGAGGACCACGCCAGGACGTCTCTCTGGGACTTCTCCCATTCTCTCACATTTACGGTCTCGTGGTCATTTGCCTGACCGGTTTGTTCCGCGGCGACGAGACCATTGTGCTCCCCAAGTTCGAGCTGGCGACGTTCCTCCAAGCCATCCAAGAGTATGCTATAACCCATCCGTCCGGAAACCGAACATGACAGCTGACCCAACCTAGATACAAGATCAGCGTCCTCTACATCGTACCCCCCATCGTCATCGGCCTCATCAACGCCCACCAAACCGCCTCCCGCTATGACCTCACCTCCGTGGAGTCGATATTCACCGGCGCCGCCCCGCTCGGCGAGTCCACCGCTGGCGACCTCGCCAAGCTGCACCCGACCTGGCGTATCCGCCAAGGCTACGGCATGACCGAGACTTGCACGGTCGTGTGCAGCACGACAGAAGAGGACGTCTGGTTCGGTTCCTCAGGCCCTCTCCTCCCTGGCTTCACGGTCAAGATTGTGCGCCCCGACGGCTCCGAGGTCACAGCGCACAACGAGGAGGGGGAGCTGCTGGTGCAGTCCCACTCCGTCGTTCTAGGATATCTCAACAACCCAGCCGCAAACGCGGAGACTTTCCTCCCTGATACGGATGGGAAGGGTCGCTGGATTCGCACGGGGGATGTGGCGATTGTGTCTGTCGCGCCGAGTGGGAATGAGCATATTACTATCACGGAGCGGATTAAGGAGCTCATTAAGGTCAATGTAAGCCCCCTTTACCTGCTGACATAATCACTTTCTCTGTCTAACTTGACCAGGGCCACCAAGTCGCCCCCGCTGAGCTGGAAGCGCTTCTACTTTCTCATCCGTCAGTTGCAGATGCGGCTGTGATTCCTGTGCCATCTGATCGTGCGGGCGAGGTCCCACGCGCGTATGTGGTTAAGTCGACAAGTGTGTCGATCGAAGAGAATGATAAGATTGTTAAGCGTGATATTGCCAAGTATGTGGAGGCGAATAAGAGTCGGTATAAGTGGTTGGCAGGGGGGATTGAGTTTATAGATGTGATTCCCAAGAGCCCGAGTGGGAAGATTTTGAGGAGGTTGCTGAGGGATAAGGAGAAGGAGGATAGGAGGAAGGCCGGGGGGAAGTTGTAGAGCAGGGTTGACATATTGAAACGATACAAGAATTTACAAATGAATATATAGTAGTCGACTCACTCACCATGGGATATTCAGGCCAAAATCCAGGTATATACATAAACTACATCGTGCGTGAACAGGAGGGCCAACCATCTTACTAAATTTGCCATCTCAAGAATAATTGAGATTATATGTGAATATGTGGATGCCGCCATCATGGTCGCCGTCGAAGAGGGGTTTTTTAGCAAAGCGCGCACAGGATCCGGTGATGGCCCAGAGCTTTGCCTTTGTGGGACAGATAAACCCAGAGCTGCAGAACGCGAATCTGAACTCGTAAGTTTCGCTCCAGATCCGTGCGAGCCAATTGAGCTAACACGTCTTCTCCCAGATCCGCACTTCAAGCCATCCTCATCCCAATCGTCACCCTATCCGTCGCCAATCCTGCCGCGAATAACCCCTCCCCTCCCTTGAAGCGAGCTTCGTCGTCGGCCTTTTCAGCGATCAGCCCCAGACCACGTCGACCATCTCGGCCGTCGGCGTTATCGCGGACGTCACGTTCGTGCTACCTGGCAACCGGATTCTTCTTCCCCATTGGAGGCATCATCACGGGCACGTGGGCTGTCATGTTCATTGGTGTTATAGAGTGGGGGGCCGTCGTCAGGATGGGATTCAGAGAGAATTATCGGAGGAGGCTGGCGAGGGCTGATAGAGGCGGGGAGAAGACTATTCAAGGGAATGATAATGATGGGATGCATGGTATAATGCTCGATAGTCTCATCACGCCAACACGACACTCGCTTGACAACTCTACCGCAGAGAGTCAGGGCGGGGACAAGAGGCTTCGCGTCGGCGGATCTTTTGCCAGGAGGGCGTCTGACGAGTCAGGGCGGCGACAAGAGGCTTCGCGTCGACGGATTTTCTACCAGGAGGGCGTCTGACGAGTCCCCATCGCCGTTTGCCCCTCTGCAAGCGTCGCCCTCCTGCCAGCCACTGCAATCCTATCAGCTGTTCATGCTATTAGGGGACAAAGGTTCCGCGTTGTATTTGATGAAGCACAGGCGCTGAAGAACATCGACTCAACTACAAACAAGGCATGTCAATCAATCCCTCGGCCATATGCGCTATTGGTAACTGCTACACCGCCGCTGCCGTCCTGCCACCGTTGGCACCCTGTCACTGTAGTGTGAATGGTGTCAATTGCCTGGCGAATCTCGGCCGCCTTATTAATGACAACGGCATTAGTTTGGTTATGGAACGCGCATAGAACAGGGCTGTCTCCTCTTCCATCCGTCCACTTCAGAGTCTTGTCCTGTCGTCGTCGTAATCCTGCCGCAATCACCTCTAACACGGTACCTCTATACCTCATCTTAGTTCTCCACCTCATCGACCGTGGCATGGTCACACAGTACTTTATTCGCCTCAGCTATAGCTGCCGAGACGAGCTCCGACTGGCGCCAGAGCTCAGGGCTCATCCCCCTCGTCTTTGGCAGCGCGCCAAGGACCGACCCTCTCTACCACCTCGATCACCCCTTTCATGGTAATCAGCTCTATACGGACATATCTTCACACCACCTCCAAGCATAGAAAACGATCAGCATATTCCACATCTGAATTCCCAAGTCTACCTCAATATACCTGATTACCACCCCCCCCAATCACCTCCTCTCGTCTCTTCACACCTCCACCCCCAACCCCCTATCTTCCCTATCTGTCGCCCCCCTCCCATCCACCTCACAACCAATGCAAAACACACGATCTATACAAAACCCCCCCACCATCCACCCTAAACACCAAAACCAAACCCAGCCCACGCCCATCCCACCCCTCAAAACGAGACTAGACTAGACAAAGACAACGACCAACGAAGACAAACGCCAAACCCAAACACCACCCCAATGCCGCAGAAACAAAAAACCCAATTCATTGCAAGAAAATGCACGCACGAAAAGACATGAAACAAGGACGTAGAACCAAGCCCAAAAAAAAACAAAAAAAAAGCCCACACCCATTTTTGGTTGACCTTCTCCCGTATTTTGGGAATCCCCCCGTCTGATTTTCTGCGTGCATGCTTGCATATTTGCATATTCCCGTTCGTTTTGGTTTCAAAAGCAGAAAACATAAAACAAAGTAAAAGGCATTAAAAAAACAGCTCTGCTGCGTTGCCCATTTCGCTCTGCATCTCCTCCCCAATTCTGTTCTGTTCTGTTCCAGACTTGTTCTGACGATTTTGTTCTTTTTTTTGGGAGTGGGTGGTTGGGGGCTTTGCGCGAATTTCATTTCCTGTTTTCTCTCATTCATGCTGTACTAAAAAATCTGGGGGTTTTTGCTCTCTTCGCATCGGAGGCGCCGCTACCGAACCCTCAACACCCCCATTTCCCATTCCGTTTATCTCTTAATTCCAATTCTAGTACAAAGGCGGGATTTCTCCATTCCCATTCCCAATTTCCCCCAATGCGCGCGGCTCGAGGCGCGCGCACATGGGGGGTCCGACTTCATCTTCTACTCACACAAAGCGATGGGGGCTCGGTGCCCCGCATCCTATTCCCCACCATCTGGAAAGCCCTCAGCAAGCAGTCCGGGTCCGTCCCATGATATCCAGAGAAGCCCATATACATCGCATCCAAACACCACACGTCTATAAACTACCCCCCTTTCCTATCGGCCTCGAACCTCGGCGGCACCTCCGCCTCTGCGTTCCCGCCCTTGCCCTTTCCCATCCCATCTTGGACCCTTCGCTTCCCCTTCTGTATCTGCTGCCATGTCCCAACCCCGCCACCCTCGCTCTTGGCGCCGCGTGTATGCCCATTAGACATCCCAATCCCCTTATTCCCATTCGCCAGTGGCGACGGGTTGCGCACCGCATTCCCCAATGACCCCGCGCTCTCGCGCAGTGGTGATGGCGGCACAAACG
Source organism: Pseudogymnoascus sp. VKM F-4517 (FW-2822) (assembly GCA_000750875.1). Classification (NCBI taxonomy): domain Eukaryota; kingdom Fungi; phylum Ascomycota; class Leotiomycetes; order Thelebolales; family Thelebolaceae; genus Pseudogymnoascus; species Pseudogymnoascus sp. VKM F-4517 (FW-2822). The sequence goes on from JPKA01001455.1 coordinate 45,158, forward strand.
TAGATGACGACTCAGTTTTGCGGCTCGCGGTCGGCGAGGGCGAGCGCGTCTCGAAGACGGGAGAAAGGTGCGGGGCGTCGCGTAGAGCGTCCGACTTCTGCGGGCCTAGCTCCAATGGCGACATTCCGGTGCCTTGGGACCGGGATGGCCGGTTGCGGACATTCGGCGAGGAAGGTTGCGCAGGGGTTGAGGTGCCGGGGGACAGAGCGCCGGTCTGGGTTGCGTGGCTGTAGCTTTGGGCCGAAGAGGGCGCAAAGTTGGAAGTCGACGGTGGTCCGAGATGAGTCTCCACGGTAGGTCGTTGCCTCTGGCGAGAAGAAGGCGACGGATCTCTGTCGGCCCTATTCCTAGACGGCACCGATACCCCGAGTCCCGAATTTTGCGGGAGCTGTAGATTCCTACCGTCGGCGTCTTGAGGTGTCAAGTACAACGAATCAACAGAAGCAGCCAACGCATCATGGTATTGATCCTCCGAAGAGCTTCCACTAGCGGATGATGGTGCTCCGGACGTGCGCGATTGAGGGATCGAGAAGGACCCATTCACGACCATAGGCGAAAGCTCATTCAGACTCCGGACGTTGGTATTCGATATAGCATGGGGAACACCTCCATACGCAGTAGGAATAGGCCTCGCACCCGTAGTGTACCCGCGATCCCTCCCAAGTGGAGACGGTGACCTCGACGTACGGCGCAAGCGCTCGAGGATAGCCTGAGGGAATTGCTCTGTGGAGAGCCTGCGGTGACCTGGCGACGCAGAGACCGTGGAATGGAAATTGGACTCTATGGGGTTCTGGTAAATGATTGACCCGTTCAATCCATAGCCCTTGTAGTCCTTTTCAAATCCACCAGCTGGCAGCGAATCCGCTCGGCTAACCACCGAATCGGTGTCAAACCCGGGTCTGCCGTTCTCATTCGTGCTTAGGGGATGAGATGTAACGTCACCAGGGTGCAGCTGTGGATACGATTGCTGCCCTTCTATCCCATACTGCATCAGTATGGGCGACAAGGTTGTGCGGGCAGCAGGTGTAGAGTGAGACCTGGCCGGGCCATTCGACGCCGCACCACCGGGCCCCGATCCGCTTGTCACACTTGACCTGTGCAAACTGCGTCGCAATTCTGGCACAGCAGATGGAATCGCGGGGGATGAGGGGTAAGTGTTCGGGCCAGGCTGTGGCCCAAATCCGGCGGGGTACTGGAACGACACAGAGGGGTAGTAGTACAGCGGTGCAGTCAACGGGGGATTGTCGAACGACATGCCGCGATTCCTGTCGGCGGCTTGCTGTGATGTAACCGGAGAGTTCGGCTGTAACCTATGCGTTTGAGCAAACGCCTCCATGCGCTGTTGACCCTGCGCATAGTTTTGTTCTTGGCTGTAGAGCTGGAGCCTGAGAAGGTTGTCCTTTTGTGCCTCCAAGGTCATGTACAACTCATGAAGCTGCAGCTGGGCTTGTTGATTCTGAATCCATGTTTCGCTGGGTGACAATCCTTGGGGCGTGGCTAATGGAGGATAGCCATTGTTGCCATCATACGTAGCACTTGAAGCCCGGCGTCCCCCTTGGCTGTTCCTGTTATGGTTGGTATTTCGGCCACGTCCGCCATTACCCCCACCACGGCCACCACCCCTGGACTGGGAAACACTCCGCACAACAACTGGGCGAGAAGCAGTCGGTTTCTCCCATACCCTCTCTTCCTCCTTGGGGAACACGTATTGCTCGCAGCACTCGTCCAGTTTCGTCTCAGCAATCAGATCGAAGGCTCGCCGTAACTCCAAGTGAAGACCGCGGAATGTGAAGTCATCGGCAGTGTTCCCCAGATTTCGCCCGACATTGAATGGCTCCTCGACACATAGCCTGTTGTTATTTGCCAGGTTCCAGCCCTTCTCTTGTTTCGATATTAGCTTCCCATTTCTGACGGAAAGTACGTGCTTGTCGTAGTCGAGCTCGTGAGCATAGAATCGAAAAAACTGGAACAGGAGCTCCCCTAAGCTCTGCTTGCTGGACTTGCCACATTCCTGTAATGCCTCCACGTCGTCGGCAAATGCGCTTTCATGTCCATCAGCCTGTGGCAATCGCTGGTGCTGGCGTTGATGAAGAACCGGGAGTACAGGCGGATCTTGTAGTTGGAGGAAGTTGATGATCATGCATATCCATGTATACGAGCTGAGGGTACCGCCATAAGCTAGTTTATTGTTAGCAAATAATCTATCCCACGATTGTCAGCAGCTCTTACCCGCATCATTAAGTATCCTCCTCTTTGTCCAGTGTTTTAGAATCATCGCAAGAGGCCGCACTCGAGGGTCAACCTGTACGTAGGTCTTGATCATTCGCGTATTTTCCAACGCCAATGTGTTGTTGACGTTCATGTCGCATGCAAGGCCGAGTTCCGGGTCCCAGATCTTCACGATTGGCACCTTTGCTGTCGAGACGCAGTTGACTTTCGTCATTCCATCTGGGAAGATCAGCAGTGTCCCGCTACAGGGGTTGGGAGGTACAACTTACTTCGATACAGTAAATCAGCGAGCATGCAGACTCGCTCGAGCTCCTTCCACTCGGTTGTAATGCAGATGTCAACTATTCCTGTTAGCCTTGCAATGAATTGTGGATTGGCGAATCGTAGACATACCATCGGATTCATCGGTGCAAAGAAGATTGCCCGATGACCCAAAGACATGAACTTTTATATCGTGGCCCGGCCACTCCGTATTCAGCAGATGTTCCAACTTTTGTACAAATCTTTGCCTCTTCGCCTCGCTCTCCTCTGTGGGCAGCAGTTCGGCATACAGCTTCTCCATGTCCGCCGTCAGCCTTTTATCTTCGTCTGGTGACAGTTTCGCCTTTATACTCGACTGCTTCGGCTGATCCAACCTCTCGCTACCAAGGCTGTAGGGCATTCGCCGCCTCGAGTGTGCCATCCCCGTCTCGTGCGTGCATCGCACCCATTTCGATGGCAGCGAGCGGTATGTGGGGTATGCAGAACTCGTCTCCGAGTAAGCAGATCGTGGGGAGTGGCTCGGTGCTGGAATCGGAGACGGTTCTCTCGAGGCTGTCGAGAACTTCCGGGCGCGCTGGTGCGGCGTTGTAGGCACAGAGCTCGACTGCTGCGTGAGCGCCGAGTGCTGGTGTTGTGGCTGCGGTCTCGGCAGCTGTTGCTTCGGGGCATCTGCTTTCTTGGGACCCATGGTGGCAAGGGTTTGTTCTGCTATGAGCGGGCGCTCGCCGTTTCCAGTAGTACTTGGTTTCTTATTCCCATGACCGAGTCTCGAGGTGCTTCGTCTTCGTTGCCTGTTTTCGTAGCCAGACGACGTGCCGGAACGCGGCACGGCCTGGATGTGCTGTGTGGACAGCAGGGGGGGCAGAGGTGAGGATTGCACCCTCGTGGCACGGCCAGACGTGATGAGCTTGTTGTATTGTGCGAGCTGTGCCTGGTACGACGACGTCTGTTGTGGGAGAAGGTCGGGAAAAGTTTCGATTGTTGTCGAGAGTTGTGGAGACGGCTGGATCAGAGTCGCAGGAGCGAGAGGTGGTGCAGCGGAGATTGCCAGAGTGTTTCGCCGGACGAGCCTTGACCACTGGGAAGAATGATATTGATGTTGAGATTGGCCCTTGTTGGACTGACCCTCCATCAAATTGGAATTCCCCCTGGGCAGAGTATGAGGCTGCCGTGGAGAAGAGACCTCGTTCGCAGAGTTTGGGGGGATTTATGCCAGGTCCAGGTCCAGGATCGAGAAGAGGATGAGGATCGGGGTGCGGGACTTGGGGGGGGGGAATGG
>JPKA01001456.1:0-24075 GCA_000750875.1 Pseudogymnoascus sp. VKM F-4517 (FW-2822)
GATGGGGGGGGTGGCGGAAGGGGGATAGAAGTTCCTGCTGGTGTACCAATGTGATGTGGTTGCTGGAGTTGGCGTTCCCAGATTTTTGTGGGACGAATTACAAGATCTACGCCGAACACCAGCAAACGACATCCCCTTTCGTATCTCAACCGACGCAGGTGGCTACAACCGAGTGCTACTTCCTTTAGACGTTTATATATCCGTAGGGGAGACAGCCAATTTAGTCATATAATCCCCTAGCCTTTGATGAAGCTGGCCGAGTTGATGGGGCTGATAAAGAAACTGATATAGATAGACATAAGGGATTAGGGGATAATGGCATGGAGAAAGTCCTATGCGTCGTGTGCATACTATCTTACTCGAGCAGCAGCCGCTTTCCATTCCGGCCGTTATGGAGTTGCCGCCCGAGTCTTTGTCGGGGGAAAGGCATCCGGCGCCAGAGCGGTCAGCCTTTGTCTAGCAACCAAACGCGTGATAGCACGTTGAACGCTGAACGCTGAACGCTGAGTTGCACACTCTGGACACATATATCCCTCCCATCTCCCTATCCCTATCCATATCAGTGCATGCTTCACTCTGCGACTCCCAATGCACGCACTATCCTGTCCGTATAGCAACCTGCATGTCATGAACACCGCGCTCCCTGCACCGAGGCGCTTTGTTCTGGGCAATAGTTTGGCACAGGCTTGTACTCTATACATAGAATCTATGTCGGTACTTGTTGGGGCTGGGGTCCTCGATTCCGCCTCAGCCACGCCACGTTGTATTGTAGTAGCATAAGTTAGTATGTCTAACGGAGTGGCTTTGCTCTCGTACTTCGTAAAAGCGTCGATGCCGCTCCTAAAGTAAGGGCCCTGTGGGATATATGTACTCTAGGATGTGTGTCCTACACCAGTATCCAGTATCCAACGCCACCCTGTAATCGCCACAAATATCCACAAAACAAAACGGCAATAAGCGGTTGGGACGGCTAGGGGCAATATATTCCACATGCTAAACATGCAGAGGATCCTATAAAAGCCCAGGATGCCATTTTGCTACTATGTAGCATGTAATTATTCGATTCAACGCTCGCGTCCCTATCCCGACCTATTCCCGCGGACTTCCAAGAGCAAAAATGGGCAAATTTGGGCAAAAACGGGCAATAATGGGCAATAAAGTCCACAGTAGTGGCGTCTAGTCCGGCTGCTTGGCGCTTCCTTGGCGCCATCATCTCTAGGAGAAGTGATGGACGCCACCGCCAATCATGGATTCCCTCTGCACCTCTCAAGATTTTGTGTGTCCGAGTCCGAGCGTGCGATGTTACTGTGCCAATATTACAGCTGAAAAGTATATGCTCTGTTACGGAATATTATGCATATAATCTGTATAATCGATCGGTTTGGATCGACTCGCATCGACTCGCATCGATTCGCGCAAAACCGAATGACGGCATTATGGAGTCTTTTTTTCGCGTCGGCGGTACACACGGCAAAGGGCCGAGCAGCCTGAAAGAGCGGAGAGCCTTCGGCAACGACAAGGAACGTATTTCCGCATCCGTCTGTCCGCCTCTCAAATCCGTCCATGCCGACTAGGAAGCAGAGTACATAGCAGTTAGTCCCCGTAGCTCTTACATAGCGTACTCTAAGCTGCGCCGATCACGTTCTTCTGCTTCCCAAAGCAGGTGTGTTGGCCCTTTTTTGTCGGATGAAGAGACCCTAGAAGCCGAAGTCGAAACAAAAGCTCTTGGTCGCGTTTTGCTGGTGCTTTTTTGAGTCCAGTTATTTCGCTGTGGCAACAATCGGCGTGTGGCGGTTCATAGCATCAATAACAGAGCTGATCGAGATAAGGAGGTTGAGACACCACCCGATGATTAAGCGCCGTTGACGGGGACGGGACAGGGCTGGCTACTGTATCATCTGTCAACCTCACAAATTCCCAACAACCACACTAGCAATCCACCCCACCACCACCCGTTATACACCGTACACTCCTCTAACAGCTTGTATAACACCACATACAAGCCAATTGCCATCATGAACTCCTACGCTGCCAGCAGATTGGCCCTCAATGCCACCCGCCGCCTCGCAGCCCGCAGCTTCCACACCTCCCCCCGCGCCTTCGTCAAGGCTGGTGACGCAATCCCCGACCTCAATGTCCTCGTCGAGGGCTCGCCCGGCAACAAGATCAACATGGCCGAGGAGCTCAGCGTCGGAAAGTCGTTGATCATCGGTGTGCCTGCAGCTTTCAGTATGTGACAAGCTATTCCCCTCCCGCACCTTCCAGACCGGAAGTAGTCTCCTGCCAGGTGTGGCTTGGCGCGCCAGATCTGGACAACACAAACGATAATAGATTGAGAGCTAATGATTGCCAAAGGCCCTGGCTGCTCGAACTCTCATATTCCGGGGTTCATGAAGCATGCGAAGATCAAGGATGCGGGTAACGTGTTCGTTGTCACCGTCAATGACGCGTTTGTGTACGTTTTCCGTCGTGTGCATTTGAGATGTTTCTAACTGTTTACCAGGACTAAGGCATGGGCCGAGAACCTTGATCCAGATGGATCCAGTGGAGTAAGCTCCTTCCCAGCTCCTTTCAAGCTCATTGCTGCTTCGCTCCCATGGCTCTAGCCGGCGGGTTGTGGACTTGAACTAACTATCACAGTTCCGCTTCATTGGTGACCCAGCTTGCACGTTCACCAAGGCCCTGGATCTCGATTTTGACGGTACCGCTATCTTTGGCAACGAGAGAGGCAAGCGTTACGCCCTTCTGGTTGAGGATGGCAAGGTGAAGCAGGCCTTCGTTGAGCCTGACAACACTGGCATTGATGGTATGTACACCCCCTTACAAATAAGCCTCCGGTGCTAATATATTATAGTTTCTGCTGCCGAGAAGGTGTTGGGATAGATCTATAGTAGCTGTCTTGTTGGCATCGAAGGTACTTACTAGAAGTAGTCACCTTGTGCCGTCAACACTATGTACTATAACTAGATGCGGCCAATAGCTTGCGAATAAGAACAATTGTCATACATAAAACTACGGTACAATCACGCTCTAAGGGCCAAATATAGCTACAATTTACCAATGCCGTCATAAATTCAAAATATAGTCACGTGGCTCAATCCATTGTGTCACTTTCGACGTACCTCACATCTTGGCAAGGCTCCAGAAATCCCCGACGCGACCTCAGCCTTGCACCACAATCACCATCCCACGTCTCGACGCGCCAACAACCACATCATCGAATCCCTTCCCATATCACGTATCTAACACCATTTCACCTAATCGCGGTGCCAATATCTGCCAAATTTAATAATAATAAATCACGCGATTTGCCTACCAACCCTTCCTTGGCACCAACCCCACCCAGAGACAATGGCGAGCGACAAAGCTATCACGGCCGCGATCCTCGAGACCGTGCGCAAGCTCTTCAAAACAGATCTCGATGCACTGAGCGTGAATAATGTGCGCAAGGTTGTGGAGGGGCAGCTAGACCTCTCCGCCGGCTTTCTCAAGAGCGACGCGTGGAAGGCGAAGAGCAAGGAGCTTATCACTGGGGAAGTCGTGAGTACCCATTCCAATCCGCTAGCGAATCGCGCGCTGGGGCTATTTCCTCGCAAGAACAGAATACTGATCTTCCATGGCAGGCGAAACTAGATGGGGGTACAGCGCCCGAGTCCTCGGCGCCCACACCAGAACCGAAACCGAAATCCGCCCCAGAGCCAAAAGTAGCAAAGAAACCCGAACCAGTGAAGAAAGGCACCAAGCGCGCTGCCCCAGCAAAAGCCGCAGCCCCGAAAAAGCGGCAAAAGAAGGAGGTCACGCCCAGCTCGTCAGATGAGGAGTTGAGTGAGCCAGAGGAGAGCGAGGAGGAGGCCTCGTTCAGCGACAGTGATGTGAGTGAGGCGCCGAAACCGAAGAAGCGCGCTGGTGGAGCTCGGGGGAAGAAGGGGAAGATTGAGTCGGAGAGTGAAGAGGAGAGCGAGGCAGAGGAGACGCCGAGTGAGGTGGATAGCGATGTTAGTGAGGCGCCGAAGAAGAAGACCGCGAAGCCGAAGGCAAAGGCGCCGCCTAAGCGCGCATCTACTGCTTCGAGGAAGTCGAGCGAGAAGGTCGTGTCTGAGGATGAGGATGAGGAGGCTGCGTCCCCGGTGAAACCTAACCCGGTAGTGGTCGCGAGGTCGAAACCAGTGCCAACGGTTGAGAAACCGGACGTCGAGGACGACGAAAAGCCTGATACCTCCAACCAGGCAGCCGAGGACTCCGAATCTGATCTCTCGGTTCTCATCGACGAGCCGCCCAAGCGCGCCAAGTCATCCTCCAAATCCGCCAAACCATCCACATCCAAGACTCCCAAACCAGCCGCCGCCATCTCCCCAGCCGACGCCGAGATCAAGACCCTTCGATCGCAGCTCGTCAAGTGCGGGATCCGGAAGATCTGGCAGTTTGAGCTGAAAGACTACGGGGACGACAGCAAAGCCAAGATCCGGCACTTGAAGGGCATGTTGAAGGAGGTGGGGATGGAGGGACGGTTTAGCGAGGCGAGGGCGAGGGAGATTAAGGAGATGAGGGAGTTGGCGCAGGATGTGGAGGCGGTGACGGAGGGGGCGAAGTTGTGGGGGAAGAGGGGGAGGAGGAGTGAGGGGAAGAAGGCGGTCAGTCAGGAGGCGGGGAGTGAGAGCGAGGAGGAGAGTGAGGAGGAGATTAAGCCGGCGGGGAGGGCGGCGAGGAAGGCGGATTTGGCGTTCTTAGGGGATGAGAGTGAGTCGGATTGAGGGGTGCTGGAGGTTGGACGTCCTTAAGAGGAGGCGTGCCTGGTTGAGGCCCCACCGCAAAGTGTAAGATGTTATTATGTATTCAAGGCCACCGCAGTTAATGTGCTCGGTTTGCGGGGGTATGTATGGGCTACATAATCAGCACTTGAAAATACTGGTTATTAATGCTGTTTTGTAGATGTCAAATATAAAATGTGGTAACAATAATTTAAGTTTGCTCGAATAATGAAACTTATTTTTAGTCTAATCGTGGTGTTTAGTTAGTGAAATAAGGGGATATATTTAAAATAGGTGCCAAATACAGAAAAATATTCTAGTTAATACTTTGTACAGACCTTTGCTCTATTCAGATTAGAAAACCACCGTCAAGCCCAAAGAAGAAAACACTCCTGAGCACTCCTATCCGCATCTACGGCGTAGAAAACCAAAATCACACCAAAAGCGAGGAAGTACAGTTAAAATTGATTAATTTTATTTACACTAAAACAGCCGTATATCTGAAATATCCGAAATACTAAGCTCAGTAAAACTCCACTCGTATCGTTATACTATCATCGATATATGAAAAAAAAAAAAAAAAAAAAAAAAAACACAACCGATCAGGCCAGTCTTATGGTATAAACTCCTATATATAAATGTCCTTCGCCTCTCTCAACGTCTGATCTCCTAAATCCCATCTCAGTGCTGCGTCGGCGTAATGTGCAACTGAAATGGATCATGTGGCGGTGGTGGCGACACAGATAATGAGGGACCAGTGTATGCAGCTGGATCGTTCACCGGGGAGACTGAGCGTGCGCCGGTTGGCGCAGTAGTCATCCCTTGTTGCTGCACAAACTGTCCCGGGGCCGGGTACTGAGCTGGAGGAGCGAACTGAATAGGCTGTATTGGGGCGGCGTATTGTCCCGTTGAAGTGGGTTGAACTGGGGCAACATACTGTCCCTGAGCCGCATATGATACTGGGACTTGCTGTGGCTGCTGTGTCGGTTGCCCCGAAGCTGGATTCTGTCCTGAGACTGTGGACTGTACTGACTGCGGATATTGACCCACTGGCGCTTGAGCACCGTATGGCGCTGGGGGTGGTGCATACGGCCCAAGAGGAACATATTGGTGGCCTGGTAGGCCTATCTTTTGCTCTTGGGACATGCCACCTCCCGAGTGGCGCTGTCTTAGGCCGCCAATGAGAGCCACGACGAGAAAGATGGAGATGGTGGTGAAAGTGTACATAAACGAATTGGCGAGGCCAACGGGTGCTGTGGCCTCGGAACGAGACTGGAAGTTGATGAAAGATTGGTTGATCAGGGCGAGAAGGAAACGAAGGAACAAGGAGGGAATAACAATTAATATCATAAGGAAGGTCCCCTAGAGGTCTGTTAGTTATGTTTTCTTCTACAAGGGTGGTGAGGAGAGTATGAATACCTTAGAAGGTCGCTTGATTACGGCAATGCAAGCTAAGATGGAAAGATACATCGAGATGCCGAAAATGTATACGGAATAGAAAACAGTCGTATATTTCGAACCATCACTCGTGGTTATGGAAGCGCTCCCATTGGCCACGAGTTGACCGTAAAGCGCGGCATAGAAGCTGAAGGATACTATCCCGATCGCCCAAAGAACTCCTAGTATGCCATTGGAGAAGCCAGCGAGCTTCCCCGACCGTGACCCATGTCTTCGAGAATAGTACGCGCGATGATGGCGACTATCATGATATCGCCGATCAGAGAGAATAGACGTTCAAAGATGAAGGCAATTAAGAAGTTGGTGTTTGCGTGGAAGCCCGACTCTAGCATTGCCGTTCTTATAACCACAATGAGTAGATGTCTAAACTCAAAAGTTAGTTCAAGTTCGAGATTCAATGGATATTACACAAAGGTGAGGGCTCTTACAAGAACATGCAGAACGTAGCGAAGAAATATCCCGAGTTTCGCAGCTTGTCCGTTCCTTTCTCTCGAATCCATTTGAACCGCCTTGTGAGAATCATACACAACACGAGGGCAAGTAAAGCTATGATGTTCATTGCAAACAAAGCATTGGTTGCTGGGTCCTTGGTCGTTTGTTAGCAAATCTCGAGAAGTTGCTCTTTGGGTTCTGTTTACTTACCTTCCATCCGTAACTGGCCACACCAAGAGAGGCATTGTAGCTTGAATTGTTTGATCCACCATAGTCATAATCGTAATCATCATTGTCGCCACTGCTATAATTGTAGTCGTCATCACCACTGCCGCTGCCAGAACCATAATCATAGTCGTTATCACCACTGCCACTGCCGCTGCTGGTATCATAATCATAGTCCCCATCATCGTTACCGCTGCCGCTTCCAGAACCATAATCATAGTCGTCATCACCGTCGCCGCTGCCGCTTCCAGTGCCGGTATCATAATCATAGTCCTCATCGTCACCACCACTGCTACCACCACCACCACTGGAACTTCCGCCGCCTTTCTTTGGCGCCATTTCAAAGAAGTGCAGATGGGCTGCCTAGTGATGACTTGAATGATTTCCCCAGGAAGGACTTCAGAATTTCGTACTTCGCACCAAATGGACACATAGCGAAACTTTTCTGACAGGAGGACATCTTGAGAACTTAAATCTGAAAATGTCCAGGGCACTGGGCCCGTGGGGCTGGCTATGGGTAGATCATCGGCTAGTGAATACCCCGAGCTTATTGCAAGTTAATGGATCCACTGGGATTTGACAACACGCCCAATTGGTGCCAAGCAAGGCGGACTGCATGAGCTGCACACTGATTGAGCACGAACAATTCAGCCTTGCTGATCAAATGCCAAATTAACCGCTCCTAATTTCGACTCATTTTACATCTGCCGTGTGTAATATTGGGCCCATTACGGGCGGCGCAGCAACTTGTGGTGGCTGTTAGAGCCACAGTGAAAATTGCGACAAAAGTGACTTAGCGCAAGGTCGCGTTATAAGGCATTCTCAAAGACCTCTATAAATAGATAGCTAGAGTTATCACTACATAAATAGATAGCTAGAGTGATCACTATACACTCCACTCAGAACTCTCATACCCATCAACTAGCGCGACATACTCCTCGCCCGCAGCAACCCACCCCTTAATACCACCCGTAAGCGTGGAACTCTCCATGTCAGCCTCCTTGCCCTGCTCCTTGATATAATCCTGGAACCACCCTGCAACACGTCCACCACGGCCAAGCGACGAACCTGTCGATTATTAGCTTACAAGATTTCCATATATAAATAGATAGCTAGAGTTATCACTATACACTCCACTCAGAACTTTCATACCCATCAACTAGCGCGACATACTCCTCGCCCGCAGCAACCCACCCCTTAATGCCACCCGTAAGCGTGGAGCTCTCCATGTCAGCCTCCTTGCCCTGCTCCTTGATATAATCCTGGAACCACCCTGCAGCACGTCCACCACGGCCAAGCGACGAACCTGTCGATTATTAGCTTACAAGATTTCCATAATCCATGCTACTAAGAGCAACTCACCACAATACCAAACAATCGTCTTGACCCCCGCCGCAGAGAACAGGTTGAACAGCTGCGGAATGTTGGGGTAGAGAGACTGCGCCGGGAGGTTGATGGATCCACGAATCGTCCCGCCCTGGGGTTGTTAATTTCGCGTAGAATTATGACCCCAACCAACAATGTACCGCTCTCATATTCATGATTGGGATCCAGCACAAACATACCTTATAATCGTTTCTCCTCAAGTCAACAAGCACAAAGTCCTTTCCAGGCACCTTGTCCCCAGTTAACCAGTCGCGCATCTGCTCGCGCGATACAGGCGTCGCCACGGACTTGGGAGATGGGAAAGCGGCGTGCCAAGGTTGTTCCTCTGTTGGAGGGGCGGAGGCAGTGGTGTTCGCCATGGTTGCTGGGACGGGGAGTCGAGGGGATGAATATTGGTGAGAGGCAAATATAGAAGCTGCTAGATGTAGATGAAAGGTATGAGGTTCGACTATTTAAGAAATTTGCACCTTCTCACCTGCTTCCTAAGCAAGTCGATGCCGTCGTCTATATAAAGTGGCTGTCACATGATGCTGCGAGCTTAATTGATGTGTCACCCCGCTGTTCTGGACTTTGAATGTCACTTGGTTGTGGCGATTGGCTTATAGCCATCGATTTGACTTAAAGTGGGTCTAAGACCCTTTTGGCGTTGACATCTTGATAAGATATGAGAATAATTGCTAGCGGACTTTTCTTATATATATTATAAAATCGCACGTTTAGACCTTACTTACAGGCAAGTTTTCGGATTTTATTTCGGTTACATTCTTATAAAGATCCTTGATCGAAATTATGTCGGTCAACGATACTGAGCCTGCCAGCCAGGAGACCACAAAACGGCACTCGAAAGTCGACGAACTGCCCAACGGTGATGAGAAACATACCCCCTTAACAATCGATGAAGACTCGGAGCAGCAACCCACAGCAGATTCTGAAGGCAGCCGCAATGCCTCCAAAGAATCAGCCTTCAAGGGCCTCGGCCTCCTCGACCGCTTCCTGGCAGTTTGGATCTTCCTCGCCATGGCCATTGGCATCATACTCGGCAACTTTGTCGACAATGTTGGGCCAGCATTGCAAAAGGGGACATTCGTTGGCGTATCTATACCCATCGGTGCGTACTCCGAACCCACATCTCTCTTACCAAGCTAACCCCTCCAAGCCGTCGGCCTGCTCGTAATGATGTACCCCATCCTCTGCAAGGTCCAATTCGAAACCCTCCACCACGTCTTCCGCGAACGCGAAGTCTGGATCCAAATACTCTTCAGTATTGTCCTGAACTGGATCATAGCCCCTCTCATCATGGTACCAGCTCTCTCCTCCAGTTCTCTCACCACACCCACTAACCCCCGTTATCTCCAGCTCGCTCTGTCCTGGGCCTTCCTCCCCGACAAGCCCTCCCTCCGCGAAGGGCTAATTCTCGTCGGAATCGCGCGTTGCATAGCAATGGTGTTGATTTGGACCTCCCTAGCCGGTGGCTCAACCTCCTACTGTGCCATCCTCGTCGCCATAAACTCGCTCTTGCAGATGGTCCTCTTTGCCCCCCTCGCCATCCTCTACATAACTATCATCAGCCGTGGCACCGCGTCACCCATCTCCTACGCCGTGGCCGCACAATCCGTCGCTGTCTTCCTCGGCATCCCACTCGGCGCTGCGATACTCACCCGCCTCATCCTCCGGCGCGTTTGTGGAGGAGACTGGTACGATCGCGTCTTTGTGCGCTTCATAAGCCCGCTCTCCCTTCTCGGTCTCCTCTTCACGATCCTCGTCCTCTTCGCCTCACAGGGACGCAACGTAGTCCAGCAAATCGTCTCCGTCGTGCGGGTCGCCGCGCCGCTAATTGTTTATTTCGCACTGATCTTCTTTCTCACGCTGTTGGCGTGCTACAAGTTGGGTTTCGGGTACAAGGTGTCGACGACGCAGGCGTTTACGGCGGCGAGTAACAACTTTGAGTTGGCTATTGCGGTGGCGGTTGCGGCGTTTGGGCCGGATAGTGAACAGGCACTTGCGGCTACAGTGGGACCGTTGGTGGAGGTCCCGGTGTTGTTAGGATTGGTTTATGTGGTTAAGTGGGTGGGGAAGAGGAGGGGATGGAAGGATTGAAAGGTGTTTGAGGTGTTATAGAAGGCATATAGATGGTAGTGGGAGCGTAGGGTGCTTGGGCGTAAAATATGTTGGTTGTTCTCGGAGTATTTTGTATAGAATAGAATATAATCGTACATTTTAGACAGTCATTTACTTGATATATGATATGATATGAGATGAGACTTCGATTTGAGTAGACTATTTCCAGCAAAGTGGTATATATACAGCACAGATCTAAATAACCACGCCTATCCTACCCGCTCTAATTTTATTAATAAGTATGCCTGTCAACCCCTGTCTATCCCAAAGCCATGCGGTACCAAAGTATATGACGAAAAAAAAGGTATGTGCGTCCGTCGCCAATCAACGGAGGTATATGTCCCAAAACACCGAAAAAATCAGGGGTATGTGAGCGCTCAAATGATCTTCACCTTGAACCCAGTTTGAACCCAGCGACTCGCGATAAACAGCGTCGTCCCAATGACCATAGCCACACCGCAAAACACCTGCACACCCGTGTACTCGCCACCCATGCGCGTTAGCAGGGCGCCCGCGATCGGGTTCCCCGTCAGGCCCGCCAAGGAGATGATGAAGTACAGCGTGCCCATGCGGACGCCGATCTCGCGGACATCTGAAATCTGGGCGACGCATGAGGGGGAGATGGAGACGAATGCGCCGGAGGAGAAACCATAGAAGGCGCCGAAGAGGATGATAGGGATAGCACCACGGGAGGGCAGCCAGAGCGCTAGGACGAGGATGGCGGAGAGGGCCGAGGTGGCGATCAGGGCGTTGAAGCGGCCGTAACGGTCGGCAACTATGCCAGGAATGATGCGGCCGAAGATGCTGGGCGGAGTTAGTAGGCATTAAATGGAGAGGGCTGAGGGAGCTTACCTGACTGCGTTGACGATGGGGATGAGGTAGACAGCAAGGCTGGGAGACATCCCGTAGTGGATCCCCTGGAGGATGATGAAGTTGAAAGGAATGAAAGTGCCGAAGAAGAAGAAGAAGCAGCCGAGACATAGAAGCAAGTAAGCTGGTTCTCTAAGCGGCCTAACAAATTCCATGATCGATCTCTTCCTAATGGTCGGCTTGATGTGTGACCTGATGGTGAGATTGGCAATGATGAGCATGCCGAGAAAGACGAAAGCGGTGATGCGCATCGTCCAGGCGAAGCCCACCTTCGGAATTAGCTTCGTGACCATAATTGGGAGAACGACACCGCCGAGCGAGGAGCCAGAAGCCGCTATCCCGAATGCTGCGGCACGGTTCTGCAGGAACCATGTCGGGAGGACGTTCATAGCTGGATAGAAGACGGCCGAGGCACCAATGGCGCTGCACACCCCTTGAGAGAGGAAGAACTGGTAATATTCCGACGACAGCGAAACCATCATTAGTCCAAAAACGTGACAGACGGAGCCACAAAAGAGGAGGTAGCGCGGCCCGTAGCAGTCGAATATGTATCCGAAAAGAGGGCCACCGGCGAACATTAGGAACACCTCCATCGAGGGGATCCATGCGATCGTACTTGGTGTATACTCCGCCAGCTGGTGCCCCTGGTAGTACTCCTGGAAGATACCAATGCAGTTTATCCACCCGAAACTGCAGAACATGGCGCACCACGCGCCGAGGACGACGAGCCACGCGGCACGGCCGCCATCTGGGAAGTTTGCGGGGTTGGGGGCGCCCGGTGGCAGAGGGTTGTGTGATGGGGCGCGCGCATTTTTCTCGAGGTCTGCGTTCGAATGGATCGTCGCGGCGTCTGTGTCTATCGGCTCGCTTTTAGACTGGACCCTTGCGACAGCTTCGGTGCCGGTGACGGCGCCATTATATACTGGTCCAAGTTCCCCGGCCTCGATGGCTTTCTCAGTTTCCCTCGTGGATGACGATGAAGTCGAAGGTGTTGTGCCGGCAGGTGCCATTGCTACTTGAGGCGTAAGATCGTTTGCTATGCCGTTGGGCTAGAGCGGGCGATGCGGCTCAGAATGTTGAAGCAAGACAAAGAAGCTGAGGCTCAGATGGTGAGGCTCATATGATGTCGTTGCGATGGGTATATATACTCCGACATGTGTTATGTGCTTATGCGTGCTTCAGTCGGAAACTCCGAGCTCCATGGATTCTCCGTGGTGAATATCCCACGGTCTGACTCACGGTCAGCGTTATAGTTCAGGATTCGAGCGTGGATTTGTAAGTAGCTCACCTCCTGTAGCTCCTCTAAGTAGCCTGGGTCCAACTCTGGAATCGGTGGAAGGGGGAGGGCTGCAGGATGCAAAGATTTATGGTGGACATGGTCGTATTCTGGACCCCCGCATCAATATAAAAGTCCTAGCTCCTTGCCCCAAATTGGCCCTGGTCTCTGCCATCGTACCCTGGGAATCTGGGATTAGAGCAGCCATAGCACCGTAGCTCACCTTGTTTGTCAGAGAAAAGGCACTGGTACTCTGTAAAAGACGGACTCGGGCGGCCTTAGGAGTGGACGGACTCGGACTCGGTAAGGAGTTAAGGCATGCGAGCGCCGGGTAGGGAGTAGCGCTCCTTGGATCTGCAGTGGGGGTTGTTTGAAGCTGGCAACGGCGAATGAGCGTGGTGTACGTGAGTGTCTAAGGACGCCAACGTGGAGCTCGCGAGGGATGATCCCTGGGAAGCGAGGACACCAGTCTTTCGCTCCCTGGGCTCGCTGCACTCCTTCGCTCTTACGCTTACTGCCGAACGCCGAACAGGGGCTGTCAGAAGGCTTGTCTGGTGGTTGCAGCTTATAAATACACGATATAAGTCCGCAGATGAGGGACGAAGAAACGGATTTAAAGAAGTTAACAACACGATTATCAAATAGAGCATCATCATGTGCGGATAGCCATGTGCGAATAATATCTTCATCTTCAAATACCGAGTAATCAGGCACAAATTACTCTGTATTACATCCGCATGCTCACCACGTTCACCACGTTCACCAAGTACTACGACATCATGTAGTGGCATCAGATCGGCTTTACACGGTTTCCCATGTAAACTGGGCGAGACGCCGCGACCTTGCATGAGCAAAGATTACCAAAGTAACGTGCTACAGACTCATTCTACAGTACTAGTTCCACTACGTACCACTAATCGTACAATATACCCCCCTTTTTGATCCCCGCGCAATAACCAGTAATACACCTCTCTACTATCCGCACCGTACCCTCTACCTCTTTACATCGTCGGCGCCGCCCGCCGTCTCATCAAATTTCACCTTGCCGTCCTTGCCGACGCTAGCAACGTGGAAGCCTGTAGGTGCATCCACCTTTTGCACTGGCGCAACATCCGCCTCAACCAGCGGCTCCCTCGCCAACGTCACCGCATCCTGCACCGACCCAGCCGGACTATCCGCGACCTCATTGACATCCCTCGTCGTCAACACATCGCTAATCCGCGACGCCCTTGACGACAACAATAGCGTCGTCGGGCCACGGAACTGCAGAAACAGCCGGTCGCCCCAGATAGTCCTGCGCGCCGACGTCCTCAGCGTGTACGCGAGGTTCGTCATCGTCCGCCATGTCTTCGTCTCGGACATGACGCGGAAGAACTTGACGCTCTGCACGAGGCGGGTGAACCCGAGGTTGGGGACCTGGAGGCGGAAGTTGGCGGACTTGAAGCGGTAGGGTAGAGGTGGGTGTTCGGACATGGTGTAGGCCACCACGTTCCCGGGGTGGGCGACGTATTCCTCCCCTGCTTTGAGCATGACTTGGTAGATCTGGCCCGAGCCTGAGAAGGCGACGAGGCCGCGGCCGCGGATCTGTGAATTGCCCCAGTGCGCGATGTTCATTGACGTATTTGCCCGGGGGGTGACGGAGAGGGTGTGGCCGGTCCATGCTAGAAGCGCGTTCCGCTGTGTAACCATCCAGTCAACGGTGCCATTGAGGTGCACGACAACTAGTGATGTGATTGGGGATTTCGTAGAAATGAGAGCGGTGATGGGGCTCGTTGATGTGATGCGCTGGTAAAGAAACGGGATGCCTAGTGCGGCTCGCCGGAACGGCTCGAGAAGGGAGAGAGTCGATTGTGCCTTTGATCGTTAGCCTTGCCATGTAATCGTTGCATGTTTACACGTACATTTTCAACCTTCCCACTGACGCCAACTAAGGTGCCCCGCCTTGTGTATAGGCGTTGCGATGCTGATAATGAAACAGAGAGAAGGGAATATGGCGCGCCGATGACCTCAAAGCGCGCATCTGTCTGGGGTTAGTAACAATACGACGCGAATATTCGAGCGCATCCTACCTGCTGTGCTTGACTCGCTCGGGCTGCTGAACGGGTCTCCTCCAGTAATTGGCGTCTCTGACGTCGGAGCCGCAGTGATCTGAATCGCTCGGCGCTGGATATGCGGAGCGAGGCGGCGGGCTGGTCGGCAGTGCCTCGCAGCACCTGCTAGTGATGTATGCCCGCGCATACTGATATGCTCCTGTCAAATATGCGTCGCAATTCGGCTGGATGCTCGTGCTCTCCAACTTTCGCCAACTTTTGGGAATGGTCGGGTCGGATCGCCAGGTAAGGCGGTGGGTGGCGGCAATAACTTGGAGCTCCGTCACCCCGTCAACCAGCTACTGGTGTTTGCCCTTCCCCTTCGCGCTTCCACCGCTACTTGCATCAATTGCGTCAACGACAACTCACCCAATTTTTTGAGACTCGGCAACCAGCAGCACGGGGAGGGAGGTTTTTTTTGCTTCTGTTTAATTTTAGACGACACTTTTTTACTGTCCTTACTGCATTGCGAAGGCTGCCTATATTGATAATGTCTGTGCGTGTTGTTGCCAGGATACGGCCCACTCTGGGGAAGGAGCTCGAGAAGGATACGATTGTGCGAGCTGAGGCCAGCGAGGATGGGAAGCCGATGAACATCGTCCGCATACCGAATCCGAGGAACGAGGCCGAGGAGTTCAGCTTCGCGTTCAATGGTGTCTACGACCAGAGCACGAGCCAGGAGGAGCTCTTCACAAACGAAGGTAGGTCATGATGGTTGAATTTGCTCTATGACCGGTTTTTTAACCGCAGAACAGTTTCTCCACATCTGAAAGCCCTATTTCAAGGTCTTGATGTTACGATTTTCGCATACGGAGTTACGGGGACGGGGAAGACGCACACAATGCGTGGTGGCTTGAAGCTCTCCGAGCGCGGCGTCATCCCCAGGTTACTCAGCGGCATTTACAGACGTGGACGGAAGGTGGTCAAGGATTCCGGGGGTGAGACCTCGGTATCCGTGTCGCTGTCGTACTACGAAATCTACAATGACAAGGTCTTCGACCTGTTAGAGTCGCCAGACAAGCGCTTGCCGGCTGGACTGCCACTGCGCGAAAAGGATGGGAAGACAATCGTGGTTGGCCTGTCGGAGCGTGAATGCAATGACTTGAAGGACTTCGAGGGTCTGTATATCGAGGCGAACAACAATCGCAGTACAGCTGGTACAAAGCTAAATGCGCAGAGTTCACGTAGCCATGCCATCTTGATGGTGAAGGTTATTCAAACAACAGGCAACGAATCGAGGATAAGCACTGCTTCAGCCATTGACTTGGCTGGATCAGAGGATAACCGCCGCACTGAAAATGGGAAGGAGAGAATGGTGGAGTCTGCTAGCATCAACAAGAGCTTGTTCGTCCTGAGCCAGTGCATTGATGCTATCAGCAGAGGGGACAAGAGGGTCCCCTACAGGGAGTCGAAGATGACTAGAATCTTGTCGCTGGGTCAGAACAGTGGTATAACTATCATGGTCCTGAATCTGGCACCGCTTCGAAGCTACCATCTCGATACGCTGAGCAGCTTGAACGTTAGCTCTAGGGCCAAGAGGATCGAGGTTCGCGAGATTGAGAATGAAGTGGTTTTCAAGCAGCATCCGAAGTCGATGTCCAATCTCTCAGGATCGACAATCAATCGACAGCCATTGCGTCCCCTAGCAAACGCACATAATACGAACATAGCACCTCCCGCTGCTACCACCAAGGGAGACAAGCCGATGAAGGCTTTCTCTGTCTACTCGGATCGTACCAAGCCTACAAAGCCAGCCACGACTGTCGCGCGGACGAACTCCAAGCGCTTGTCAGACGGCATGTACGCAGCCCGTCCTTCGAGAACTGCGCGTCCAGCTTTATCCAGTCGAGCACCTGCTCCTGAGCTGTCGACTGCTAAAATCGAAGAGATGGTCGAACGCAAGGTTTCCGAAATCCTGGCCTCGCGCGCTGCACAGACGGCGCCCGCGCCCATCCCTGCATCGGTGAGCGATGAGGTTCAACGCCGTCTTGACGCGCTGGAGCGCAAGATTGAGGAGAGTAATGGGGCAGCAGAGGACACACGGAACGAGGGACTAAGGTTCCTATTGATGGCAAAGCAACATAAAGAGCATGGACAAGATAGTAGTGCGTTGAAGATGTACGAGATGGCATTGCCATATTTTCCTGGCCAGGTGAAGCTAGAGAGGAAGATCGAGGCACTTCGCGCGAGAATCAGGGCGAAGAAGGAAGAGGAGCAGCACCATGTGGCGCCGCAGAAGCACCAGAGTCTACCTACGAGCGGGCATGTGGCTACGAGACCTATCCAGCAGCTTCCCACCCCTGCGCCATCTTTCGAGGCCGTCTCCGAGGCGCCAGCATCGAAGAAGCGCAAGATGAAGGTGCGCCCGGATAACGACGATGATGACTTTAGCGGCTCGGTCGTCGCCGATGAAGACTCTTACGACGACGACGACAGCCTTAGCCGCAAACCCTTCAAGGCCCGCAAATCCAAAGCTTCTAAGCCCTTCGTCTTTACGTTCGGCGATGAGGCGGCTGCCATGACGCCGCGCAAGCGCTTCATCCTCGATGCAGTGAACTCGCGTGACATTGGACAGATCAAGGGGCTCAATGGGATCGGGGCTAAGAAGGCGAGGGATCTACTTGAGTTCCTGGACCTGCAGGCTGAGGAGGAAGGGGGCAGGATTGAGAGTCTGGGGCAGCTGGTCGGGGTGCCGGGGATGGGAGGAAAGACGGTGGAAAGGATGTATGAGGGCGTCGCTGTTGGTGTTTGAAAGGGGTGATCTCTATACCCGGTGCGTTGTTTGGGGATGATTGTTCCCATGCGTGCTTGTCTTTTGAGCCGTTTGGAATAGGGGGCGTTTGCATTTGCATGTGCCGGAGTTATTGGAAAGGGCGGGGTTTATCTTGGGGGCGTTCTTGTCTGGTAAGACATGTTTGGATTCCAGGCCTTCAATTGATGATTTGGCTCTTGTGGTTCTTGGTTCTGTTAGCTGTTTCCCCTCCCGTCCCGTGTCTGTGCCCGTCTCTACCATCCCGATCCCGTCTTACAAATCATCACCAATTCCCGTGGCTATGTCTTCTCCCATTCGGCCTCAGCTCCCACCCACCCGAAGCTCTTATCCAACCACGGCCAAAGAACGGAACTGACGTCACTCCTTCCCCCAAACCCACACAATATATCCCAAAACTGCATTGCTTGCGGATCAACCTTTGGTTTCGAGCCTACATCTCCATCTCCATACCAGCCACTCACAGTGGATACCGAGCCGCCCAATGACCAGTCCCAAGGTGCTGGCACCGGCCACACCGAAGTCTGTTTGTGGCTGGTAAGGCGGGCGGGCCCCTTTTCGCCACATCCAGGGTCAGGAACGAAAGAGCTCTCCGTGGTCCCGCGCATGCACATGCACGCCAACCCTAAAATCCAAGACGGACGGAGCAGTCAAGTGTGAAGTGAAGTGGATTCGCGAGTGCTAGAAGTTTGGTAAGGCAGAGGAGTAAAGCGGAGCGTGTGGCTTGCACTCTCCACCCTCTATTCAGCTCTATCCATCGTCTCTTTCCTCATATCGAAGGGATCTTCTCGCCCTGGCCGTCCCTCGCCACAATCACCTGCCTCGATGCCAACCACTGTCCCCAGCTCCCCTATCAGCCACTACACCCCCGGCATGTAGTCCCAAACAAGCTTTTCATGTCTCTCCACCCCGCTGCACATCCTTCCCTTCCTTTCCTAGCGCACACGCGGCCGCGGCGGCCACGGTCCTACTCTGCTGCTCTCGGGCTTGTAGTCCCATAATCTCCTGCGGCTCAGTGTGATATTTGCACACCCCCCCTGGTGATTTTGCTCTAAGCAGACAACTGTGCAGCGATAACTATCCTCATCAGCTCCCAGCCACAGCATCCCGCGCATCCCATCTATCCCATCCGTGCCATCTCATCCCGCCCCCCAGACTCCCTCAGCACCCCGCTACCCCCTAGCATCCCTCGGCTGAACTATTCGGTGACCCAAACTCCATCCTTCACACAAACGTGTTCTCCCCATGCCATTCGCGCTCACCATCTCCCCTTCTCCCCCCTATCTCCCCCATCTCCCTCCGGGACGCTGACAGGAGCCGCTCACCGCCCGGTCTGGAACCACACAGACAGACGAAGCCAGCAAAGCCAATTATGCAGTCACGCTATCGCTTCCTATCGCTCCTAGCGCGCCTCCCCAAGCCCGTCTATCTCGTACTTCGTATTTGCGCGTCTCCACCAGTAAGCAGCAATGCACCGCAAAAGCTAACGGAGAGTGCCGCAAGCGACATCTGGGGATTTACACGGATTTGCGGATTTTCACTGCCGACGCCGCTCTCTGCCCTTCCTGTGCCGTGCCGCTGTCCCCCTCCTGCACGGTCACTGCACTCTGCACCGTAAATCCACCTCTACCTCTCGTACGATAAGCCGTACGATTACCGTATATGCGTCCATGCGCGCCTGCATCTCCATCGGGCAAGCGGCTATCGCCGTACAGGCATCTCCCCCATCGCAGCCCGTCCTCAGGCCATCCTCGCAGCCCGTCCCCCAGCCCTCCGGATCATGCTAACACCCGTCCCGCATTCAACTCCTACACCCTGTAAAGCGCAAACCGAAACAAAGAGGCCCTCCCTCCCCATCTCCCCCCTCCGCGATCCGTGCCCCGGAAGGCAAGGATTCCGAGACACTGTCCACTCACGACGGAGTCGCCACGCGCCACAGCTCCGCTCTGGCGCGCCGGCAGACATTGCAATGGTAAGCAGATCGAGAACGCGGCCACGGCGATTGGATGGTGGACCCCAATCCAATCTCCGTGGTCGAACTCGCCGAGCGAGATTGTTTCCCCGTGAAACGTATGTAAGTTTATCCACACCGAGGGCTGAACCAACCTTTTTGCTCGCTAAGCATATCGGCTTTTGCTTGAACATCGCATTTCGGGGATGGGAAAGTTTTCCCCCTAAGGAGGCGCTAGCTGGGGGCCCCTGGGCTGTACCACCACCCGCTACCACACAGTATTGCCACAGTGAGACTATTACTTTTCGACAACACTTCTAGTATCCTACTCCAGTTGCCATTTCCGGAATGTGGCTCCCGTCCGTCTCCCATTAGAGACATACTGTCTCGCCCGCCCGCCTCTCTAGCGCCTTAGTAAGATCTTACTTACAGCAGCAGCGTGCAGTAGGGGCCTTTCACGGGCTCTGCGGCTATCTCCAGGAAATGCTGGATGAATACTGTACGCTATCCTAACGATGCGCTGGACTGTATGCACGTCTTGGCGCAGACGGTGGGGGTGGCAGGGGAGACCGTAGATCGGTCTGGATTACTGATCTATCGGCAGCCACGTCGTACGTCGCACACGTTCGGCCAGGGTATGCGTGCTCGTACGATTGTTCGAGGGTGCAACATGTTATCGCCGGTGGGGAGTCGCGAATAGCTGCATGTCGGACAAATTTCCGGTGAGAAAATGCGCCAACGAGATGAAGGAGCGAGAAACAATAGTAAAACAGTAGTAGTAATGGGCATCACTGAACATTCTCGATTTTACTCGCCGGAATAACTAGGTTATTTTATTTCCATCTAGCCAATACCGCCCATTCTGCTGACCCCTAGCCAAACTAGTAACTGCCAAACTATTAACTCCCATTAGAAGTCTCCGCTCCATCAATAGTATGCCGTTTCTTTCTCAATCTCTTCCATTTCTCAGATCAGCTCGCAAGCTCATCATCATCCCAAGCCCGCCACACTCCCCCAACCCCAGCCTTCCTTCCTTCCTCAACTCCATAACAGGATACCAAGAGAAGATCAAATAAATCACAAACGCGCCTCCCCCCCCACCTTCCTTTTGCCTGCCCCTAAAAAAACGAAGAATAAAAAAAAGGCGTAATACGTGTTGCTCGTTCGTTTCATGCAGCCGTTTGTTTCTATACCCCGATGTGCCGAGAGTGGTTGCCGCCAAAAAAAAAACTTAAAAATCCGAAAGATAGCCAAACCGAAATGAAATAAGCGTGTACGTTTGTTTATGCCCGTAGTCGGAATCGACAAAAAGGTAAAGAAGTATATGCATGAAATGGGGTAATGAAGGAAATTTGTTTTGAGCGATCCGAGCGAAATCCAAATATGCGCGTTGATTATGCGTGCATATATTGTACATAAATCCCGACTTTTCGTGTGGGTAGTTGATCGATGACGAGAGTTTGTGTAGAGGTTGTGGGCGCTCAGTAACTCCAACCCGCCGTAGACAGAGACGCTCAACGGGTATCATCCCTAGAACAACAAGCGGAGCTCGCATCCCTCTTCCTCCGTCTTTTCTCCCTCCGCATCATCATCAATAGTCATCTCCCACTCGCGCTTCAAACCTGCCAGATTCTTCACCTCAAACACGACATCCTGTCCCTCGCGCATCTCGCGCACCACCTCGTCGTCCATCTCGACCTCGAGGCCGCTAGGGAGGACGCGCAGCGTGCGCCGGATGGTCGATGGGTCAAGGCCCCATTTCCCGCCAACACCGGCGAGGAGATCGCTCAGCGTGCGCTGGGCGAGGTATACAGCACGATAGTATGGCTTCTTCGTAGTAGCCGACGCATCACGGTACTGCACGTAGAAGCAAGCGACCGCCTTCCCCGCAGGCACCGCCGGCGGACGGTAGGACGAGTCCACGCCTAGCGCCTCGATCCACCCGCTGAGACTTCCCGTGTCGTCGGTCTTTGGGATCTTCGTGAGCTGGTCAGGGGGGCTGGCGAGGTGCTGTGGGTTGGACGAGACGTCCGCGCCGAGGGTGGCGTTATACTCGCCCCACTGCGCGGACACCGGGATGGAGGATCCCAGCATTGCCTGTGAGTGCAGGGAGGTCGAGCTGGGGGATGGAGACACTAGCGACGATGTGCCGGCGGTGGAGGAGCTGCGGACGCTGGTGCGATGCTGCCAAGCTGCGCTTTCTCGCGAGTCGACCTTGGTGAGGTCCCATTGCTCCCCGCTTCCGGGGAGGGCGACGGGGTGGAGATCCGGGTCGTCTTGTTCGGCGCCGCGCAGGTAGAGGATGCTTACTGGACGGGTGCTGGTGAACATGTCCTGCTGCTGCTGCAGCTTGTAATGAAGATCTTCCTCGACGGGTAAGTGGCCGCCGGCTGAGCTAGCTGAGGACATGGACCAAGTGCGCTTGTGCTTTGGCACCTTCCCAGCGCGCTGGCTTGCAGTAGCCTTTGAGATTGAGCCTGTGCGCTTGCGCTTCCCAAAGTCTTTCATCCCGGCCTCGGCCTGGGTGATTTGCTGTTTGAGTTTGTCGATCGTCTTCTTCACATGCTGAACGTCATTGGACAGTTTGCGCTCCGCCCCATGGTCGCGGAACAGCTTGACCTTGCAGTACGCCACCTCAGTGGATCCAGGGACGGCATGTGGCGAGCTCGGGTCCAGAATTTCAGTCTTGGCGCAGCAACGCACGGGGATGCCCTTGACACCTTTGGAGTGGCTGAAATCTGTGGAGAGGAAGTTGAATCGAACCGCTAGGGTGCATTCAGCCAGTCCAGCTGCGCCGGGGGTCCAGACGACAGAGAACCCATCGAAGGAGGCCGATTCCAGCTCGACACGTGTGCGCTTGTCGTCCGAGTCGGCTTGCTGAGTCGCCTCGACGTACTCAACGGCCTGCAGCTTTCCTCCGCGCTGGTGGGCCTCGTTGGTGCCACGACCTTCCTTCCACAGCTGCCAGCAAGATGCGGGCCTCTGCCGTTGTTGCTCGTCCTCGAAAGATATGCGCACAAACGTGCGGTAGCGAGTGCCCACTGGCACGGGAAGCATTGGTTGCGTGTCGACGATTGACACGGAGTAAGCCTGGCCCTTGTTCAGGTATGTAACAGGTATCTCATCTGTGTTTGAAATCATAGCCGTAGGCGCATTGAGCACCACATGAAAACGGAACTTCTCAGCCGATGCTGGAAGCGGCGCAGCTGCATTAATCTCGTATTGTCGCGGCTGGTATGTCATCATCGGCGGCTGCATGGAAGTAGCCTCCATCTGTCCTATCCTGTTGGTGGCTTGCATCGGCGAGCCATCGTGGTCCATTGTGTCGTAGCTCGTGTCGTGGTGCAAGAATGCAGCAGGCGCAAACGACTGTTGCTGCTGCTGCTGCTCCTGGCCGGTGGTAGGCGGGTATCCAGTGTAATTATTCTGGAAGCTCTGCGGCGGCAAGGCCTGCTGCTGCGGGTATGGTTGTTGAAAATAGACCTGCCCGGGATGCACTACTCCTCCCTCGCCCGGTTGCATCGACAAGGGCGTTCCCACGCCCATCCCAATGCCCATGCTAGGCGTATGGAGGTCGCCAGCCTGGCTGTGGTATAGAGGATTCCCGTTGGCGCCGGGGGTATAGTATGCGGGCATCTGGTTCGCGAATGCCGAGAAGGCATAGGAGTTCGGGTCAAGGAGCGAGGGCGTGAAGCGCCATGGTTCGTTCTGTGCTCTCGGTGTGGGGTCCAGGTCTTTCATCTCCTCCTGGGTGCGTCCTGGCCTGTATGCGAGATCAGCAGCTGCCCACGCAAATGCCATTTTACGCTTCTACTTTTGCCGTGGGCGGGGAAGAGAAGTACTTACGACTCCATCAGGTTTGACGGGTCGACGACGGCATCAAGACTCGATGGTCCAGACGACGTCCCGGCGGTGGTGGCACCTACGACATTGCCGAAGTTTGCCTTGAAGTGGGCGTAAAGGTCGTCGCCGGGCTTTTGGGATGATACTCTTCAGGAATTTGTTAGCAATGTTTCAGAATGCGCAGAATGCGATCGGGTGGCGGCACAAGCTGTGCAGCTTGCCGACGGCGGAGGACTGCTCCGGGGGGATCTGGGCGCATTTGCTCACCTATTACGAAACATCTGGAAGGAGCCGACGGGGCGAGGAGTCGTGAGAGGGCGCCTATGATCGAGCGTCTGTCGTCGTCGAGTGCATGTGTGTAGAAGGCCAATGTGAAGAGTAGACTTGGAATAATGCGAGCGAGTGCAAGAACGATAGGTAAAACGAGTGAGTGTTTGAGACGCGAGCCCTTGAAGGACAGAGCTTTAGCTGATAATGGCGGGGTTTGAAAATAAGACGGTCCTCCAGAGGTTTCGATATGTCTCAGTTCGGATGGATGAGTTTCGGGGGTTTCTGCAGATGAGGACAATTATATACCAGCTGTGACGCTATGTATTGAATTGAACTGAGGGGGGTTGGTGGGTGTTTATCGTCGGCGTAAAATACTCTTATTTCGATGAGTTTCTCGAAGAATCTGAGAGGATGTGAGAGGATGCGAATTGAAGGAGAGTTGAGGATGGAGGTGGTGGTATGGTAGCAGTGAAGTAGGTAGTAGTAGTGGTATGGGTATTGGTTATGGGCATGGGTATGATATGGGTATTGGTAGGGATATGGGAAAGGCATATCATAACCTATTTGGCTAGTTTAGGTACTATTAGTTAGTGTCGCAATTTAGCGCGGAGGGACTAACTTTTGGGGGGAAAGGGAGG